>JASKGM010036728.1:0-23771 GCA_034509205.1 Ceratonia siliqua
TTTGGATTTGCAGGAGTGTTTGGATGTCAAAATCGAATGCCAAACTGGATTCCCCACTCAGCAGAACGTTGTTGGAAGTTAATGACCCACGGAGGAGTTTTTTTTTTTTGCCATCGGCAGAACAATAGTCCAGGGAGGAGTCTTCAACCAGCCAAGACGACGGCCAACGGATGCTCCTCTCCACTGGCAGTGTTCGCAGATGTAACAATTCCGTTGGGTCTTCAGCGGGCCGTGAAGATAAGTCCCCAAATTAGAGGTGAACAGCAATGGCACCATGGATGGCAATGGCAACAACGACAACCACGGTGGTTGGTTGCGTGGTGGCTGGCCGGAAGCATGTGTTGGTGGCACGGTCTATGGCGACGAAGGGAGGCCGAGAGAGAGGAGAGGTGCGGTGAAGTTCTCTGGGAAAACTGGAGGGAGAGAGCGCCGTCAGGAGGGGGGAAAGGAGTTTCAGTTTGCAGCTTGGGGGGGGAGGCCAAAACAGGAGGTTATATAAATTAAATTTTTTTTTAAAAAAAAGAAGGCATTACAATACCTTAATGAATAAATGATTAGAAATTAAAAAATTTTTAATTTCTTAAGTAACCTACATTTATTATGAGATTAACTAAGTCAGAGATTTAATTAAATAAAATTATTTATTTAAAGTTTATATTCAAGTATGACTAATTAGAATGCTCTACATGTTTTTTTATGAGTTAAATAAAATATGACTTTTTCAAATAAATAATACAATTATTAATTGATAAATCAATTTGATAATTTGATTATCTATTTTCCTTTGTAGGAATGTGGAATTCCTAAATTTTAAGGAATTATATTTTTGAATCCAAATGAATGACCTAGTTAGGGTTAAGTTAGTATAAATATAACCTAACTCCCTCTCTTCTTGTGGCTGAAATTATTAGAGAGAAAACACCTTGATAGTGCCTCAAGTTTTTTAGAGAAAAATACTAAGAACAAAAGTAAGTTTTGTTTAAGTATTTTCATAAATTTCTATACGCCATACTTGAAGGGAAAGTAAATGTTTTCTAATTTACTTTAAAAGTTATCAATTATTTTCTTTTATCTTTTGTTTTTTTCTAATAACTAAACATATTCACTTGGTTGAAAAGTATATTACAAGATTAAAATGACTATAAGAATATGTAAAATTTTTATTCATTATACTTCTTTTTTTAGTCATGAGTTATTTGCTTATGTATTTTGTTTCTACTTGTTTTCAAGCCTGAATATTTTTAAATTTTTTTAAACTTATGTTTGTATCGTAAACATTTAGGATAAATAATTAGATCCAACAATATGCACATATAATATAATTATTCATTCTAAAATTCATACACTACATCTTCTATATTATATATGTATTATTCATATGTAAGTGCATATTTTTGTCCTATTTTACTATTTTCTCTGATTCCGTTCTTAATTGCGTAGGTAATATTTCTAAAAATAATTATGAGAAAGAGAAAAATCAAGTGAAAGGAGAAAATAAAATTAAGAAAATGATAAAATTTGATGAAAGTTTGAGCGTGTAGAAAAACTTAGTGAGCTCTATCTGTGCCTATTTATGCATGAAATATTTAAAGACGGGTTAATTTGGAATAGAATTATTTAATAATGTTTATAATATATTAATATTTACTAGTTGATTATTTTTATTCTAATAATTTAATTAATTTGTTTATTTAACTATTAATTAATATACATATAATATATATATATATATATATATATATATTATAATATATAAAATTAAAAATATTTTTTAATTTATATTGATTCAACTATGATTGAATCAGTGAGTCGTGAATTATTTTTTATTAATTTAATGATTGATTTAATTTTTAAAATATTAAAAAATATTTTAAATAAATCAAGTTTATAAAAAAATAAAACTAATTATAAATTAAAATATATGTAGAGGATTATTATGCTATCATCTTATTTTAGAGTGACAGTATACTTATTTTTATTTTTACCTCTTATTTTTTTTTATTTTTTGATTTATTTTTTATATTTTTTGATATTAATTAATTATTTTTGATATTATATATATATATATATTATATTTTAAAAAAATTTGAATTTATTTTAAAAAATTTTTGCATTTATTATATTGTTTACTCATAATTTTCTTAAAATTTATTTTTTATAAATAAAAAATTATAAATAAATTTTATAATATAAAAAATAATTAACTAATATTAAAAAAATATTATTGTAGAGGAAAAGACAAATGCTCAAAGTACAAATCCTGCGTAGCATTGAAAAAATAACGCAAGGAATGCTACAAAGCAAGGTGATTCCTCCTCTACAAGAGCATTAATGTTCCTGTGAGAAGAGGGGCTATGAGCCATACATTGACTTATGTGAGGCTCATAACTCCTTCTCTTACAAGAGCATTAGTGCTATTGTGTAATTTAGTTATCTCCTGCAATTAAAATAGTGTATGAGCATGAGAGAATTTGGATATGGATATAAGGAGTTCTTTTTTAATCAAATGATGCATTATAAAAATTAAATAAAAAATTAATAAATTAAAAAAAATTAATATAATTTAAAGGTTTAATTTTATTTTTTAAAAGTATTTTTTAATTAAACTAACATTAAAAAAATTTAAATAAAATATCATTAAGTTTTAATAAAATATTAATATAATTTTTTATTTAAATATTGAATTTTATTATTCAAAATTTTTTTTATTAAATTAATATTAATTTTTTATAAAATAAAATTTTTTAAAATTTTATTTTAATTTTTATGATATATTTTTGAATCCATATTCAGAGAATTCCTGTACCATTCATTTCTTTTGCCTTTGGTGCCATAACGTCAGCGGACCGTATTTTTGAAAGTAGCGTCATTTTGCGCTTTCCAAAGTTGCTACAGTGCTCTTGCTATTAAAGCCGGTACATCTGAACCATGTGAGAACTGAACCACTGACTATGATCACTGATAGTGATTGATAAGGGATAATGCTTTGCTTCCCTCTGAAAATGAGAGTAGCGTCATTTTGCGCTTTCCAAAGTTGCTACAGTGCTCTTGCTATTAAAGCCGGTACATCTGAACCATGTGAGAACTGAACCACTGGCTGTGATCACTGACTGATAAGGGATAATGCTTTGCTTCCCTCTGAAAATGAACTGATAGGCAGCACCATTAATAAATCACAGGGCGAAGGGAAGTAATCGTAGGAAAGCACCAAAGTGAGCAAAAAATAATAGGCACTGGTTGACATCTTCTTGGAAACCACAGAATGGCTGTGAAGGGTAAGAATTGACATGTTTCTTTCTATTAAATTAGGAAATAATAAATATTATTTTTTATATATAAAATAATAATAATAAATTATAATAAATAATAATAAAATAATATAAAAATAATATAAAAAAATGATATTTAAATATTATTACTAATGTTCAAAAAATTAGATATATTATTGAATCAATAAAAATAAAAGGTCATAAGTCAATAATTAAATTAGAATCAAATTAAAGTTGAGTTAGATTTGAATTAAAAAATATTTTTTATTTTATATTATATATAAAATTATATATAGTTTAATATTAATATATTACTAATATTATATACATATAATAATAATAATTATTATTACTTATTATATATTGTTGAAAATTAAGCTTAAAATAAAAATGCTTGAATCTTATTCTTTGTATTCCAGCTATCCAAGCCTACTAAAAGATAGTTTAGCCCATTTGAATATTTGCTAGTCATTTTTATAAAAATTTAATTGGGAAATGTAAAAACTTATACATTTAATAATATAAACACTTAATTTTATTTAGGAATTTAAATTAATAAATTTCTTCTCAAAATAAATTGATAACAAAATTAAATAACAAAAATTAAAAAAATAATAATTAAATAATAAAAAAATAAGAGAGATAAAAAAATAAAAGATAGAAAAATAGAAAACAAAGTGGTAATAATTAAATATATATATACAAAATAAAGAAACTAAATATAAATAAATAAATAAATAAATAAATGAAAAAAATTACAAATAAAGAAAAAATGACAAAAAAAGTAAAAAAAAAAGGGCTAAAAGGGCTATTTTTGGCAAATTAACAGAAATTTTTTTTTTCAGCCCACAATAATTTTTTGGGCCAGTCCAATAACACCCAACACTCAGCCCACCATGCCAAAATCGGTAGCCCAACCAAGTTCAACCCGCCTAACCTATAACCCAAACTCCCCACCATTCCTAATTCCCCGAATCAAACCTAATTCCCCGGATCCCTTGCTCGCTGGCCCCCCGGTGCCTCTATCTCTCTACACCTCACCCCTGCTCTGTCTTCTCTCCATTTCACGTCACAACACTCACCCATTTTACCTCTGTTGCCCCACTGTTTTCCCTTCAATCATCGGCGAACTTCTCTCCTTCACCATCAAACCAGAAATTAAACCAGTGAGTTGATTGTTTTGCTTCGAATCACGCCGTGACAAAAGGAGTTGATTCAAGGAATTAGGCTACGATCCATGACTATAAAAGGCGCCAAGGAGGACTGCCTTCATCACCAACCGAGAATAAGGAGAACGACTAAGAGTGGAAAACACCTAAGAGTGATCCAACCGAGAGCAAGATAACGATTTTAGGAAATCGAGAAAAGCAACCCTGAGATTGAGAACTTTTTGGAACAATCCGATTAAGTTGGGACAGTGGTTTTGAATTTTTGAAGATATCGTTGAAGGAGGTATATACTTTTGTACATTTTTTCCCCTTTGGAACTGGATTGGATTATGTAAATTAGTTTATCAATTCGTTTGTAATCACCTCGAGTCTTATTTGTTGCCCAATGTGTCGTTTTTTAAACCCCCTATCATAATTCATGTTGCTGATGGTTGGTTGATCATTGTCTTCTAGTCTTTGAATGTTTGAACTAGATTCTTAACTTTTAGTGCCAATGTAAACTATTATCTTGTTGTTCCCTATTGTCTGGTTTAAAGGTATTCGTTCAATTCACATGGATTTTGTTTCTATTTCGAATATGAACAGCCCCCCCATTTTTTTAATCTACTGCTGTAAGATTATTTCACTGAACTTTTGCAATTTTTGTGTTGGTAATATAGGGAACTTATTTATTGTGAGTTTAAGCTTAAATGCATACCCTAAAACGTCAGTTTGTTGATTAACCTTGATGGGGTTGTGTTTTCAAATGCTAGCTGCAATTAATTTAAATGGATTGGGTTGCTATTTTGGTTTCTTATCAATTACATCGTGGCACTGTTTTGATTCCTTCTGATTGTGCCTGTGCTTTATTTGGGGAGAGATGTGGGTGTGATCCCTTTTGACTTGCTCGTTTTTTTTATAACCACATCTAAATCTACTAATCACAGGTATCACTTGAAAGTAGGAAATATTTACATCTCTAAACAAAATTACATTTCATGAAAATTATTTGATTGAGTCAAGTAATATGTATGTTTTGGGATTCCACTTCTATTCAAGCCATTCATTTATTTTATTCACATCATATCTAGAAATAACATAGTTAGCAATTCAGTATGAAGAAGTTTTTAGCCGAGCATGTCCATTGCCTTGCTGGTTGGATTCAATTAGGTTAGTTGAGCATGCCACTAGTGATTTAAATGAAATTGTGTTGTTTTGATCATGCTACTACCAGTATACTTTACTAAATATGGTACTACTAATTTGATGTGAATATGCTACCATTTGATCAAGGTGTTGTGATGGTTTCATTAACAACACATGGATGCCTTTTATTTTTGTGTTTGTGTATGCATAGAAATTCTCCAGATAGAGTATGAAATTTGGTTGTGTAAGTATTATATTGGTTGTTTGCACCCATAATATCTCCTCTATTCATTTCATATAGCATAGTAAGTAAATCCGCCTTATTTCTATTCATAATTAGTCTCCATTAGGTTACTTTAATTATAAAGAATGAAGATATGACATATAAAAGAAAAAGAGTATTTCCTGAGGCAGGTTTTTGGGTCAAGGTATAAATAAAAAACGGCAATCAGGGACGTTCATAAGGCTTCAAGGGCCCATTCATGCAATAACGGTTTCAAAGGCTCAATAAAATTAATGTGAGGTTCAAAAGGGGTTTAGTTGAATTGTTTTCAAAATAAGGTCCAAGGTCCAATACTCCAAAGATCATATGAACTTATTTTCTAATTGGGCTTCAATGGCCTAAATTCAGTAAAAGCCCAATATTATTTTATTAACTTTTAGAAAAATCTAGATCTGATGTTCTTTTGGAAATTTTACATTGTCCCTCAATTCTTTAAATACAATTGTGATTTCAATAACATTAAAACAATATTTTGGCTGCCACTACTTACATAAATTATATTTTGGGCCTCATTAAAGATATCAATTATATTTTGGACCTATTATTCATTGAAACTACATTTGGTCCCCACAATTTGCTTAAATTACATTGTGATTTCACTATTTGCATAAATTGCGTTGTTGGCCCCATTACTTTTAGTAATTGCATTTTGACCACCATTTTTCAAAAAATTACATTTCAACCCTACTATTTCCATAACTTTCATTCTTGCCTAAATACTTTCATAAATTCTATTCTTGTCCTAATGACCTAACTTTCAAAGGACTTTTAGTATGAGTTTGTTTACCTTCTCTAAAGTCCTAATCTTCGTGACATCTAGTGGAGTTACATACTCCCCAATGTCCTAAAATCTCACGGGCTTTCAGTGGAAGTTCATCTTCCCCGAGGTCCCGCTTATTTCTCTTTCTAGCTTTCAGTAGAATTTTATCTTTCCAAAGTTTCAATTTTGTCGGGCATTCAGTGAAGGTATATTTTTCCCAATGTTCCATTCCTAATTCATTTTTCAGGCTTGAAGTGGAATTTTATATTCCCCTAATGTCCTAACGTCATCCAGTCTGAGATCATACATCTCACCTAATCGACTTATCCAAATATTCTGAACTACGTTGACTTTGATCCCTTTCGGGGTACGTAGGCACTTACTTGGTAAAGCAGGTCTAATTATTTATTTCTCCATCTTTCTTCATTATTTTTTTATTAATAAAAATGGGTAATTTAAATAAATTAAAATTTTTAAAAGCACGAACAATTTAGGATAACCATCCTTAATGATGGACGTTGTGGGGGTGCCTAACACCTTCTCCACACGTAATTAGACTCCCGAACCCTTCCTCTGGTTCCAAGAACTAGTTTTCCTTTTTTTTTTTAGGATCCCAATTATCCTTCTAATTAATTGATGGCGACTCCCTTTTTCTCTATGTTTTCTTTACGTGCTCAAAGTCATAAAATGAAGGATGTTCACCGGTCGTCACGTTGTGACAAATAACAAACCAAAACAATATATAATACTCTAAAGTGGGTAGCCTTTACAGTTTAACCAACATCAACCAACAAAACCTACATTAGTCGTAATATTCATCAAGATTCATATTAAATCCATCTAATGGCATGGGAGCAACATCATCATCAAAATCAGTATCATTATCAAGATTATCAATTGATTCCAAACTTGGTTGTTCTACAATATTGATTTGATGATCAAGGTGTCACGCCCCACTTTAGGGCACGTGACCGGCGTAGAAAATTACCATTCAGGTAATAACCTACCAGCTTAAGATACTCATGCAACTAATATTGTTAACACTCCATTTTAAATAAATAATAAAATTAAGTATACTCTCGTAAAATTTTTCTAAGTCAACAATTTAATACAAACTTTGCTAGAATTTCTCCTGAAATATGAAATATCCCAAAGTACAAATATGTTCAAAAATAAGATATGCCCACCATAAATCATAAGCCTCAAATAGAAAATAATAAAGGGGTCTAGCATAGACTGTATCTACTAATTACATATATACTATGCAATTATCATTATTATAGACCAAGATCCTGATTCAGATAATGCACAACAACATATCCAACAATTTTCACTAATCACCAAAGTACTCTACTAATTACTTAGAGTATTGCCTACCAATTCAGTTAGCGGGTTCAAATGGAGCAGATGGAGCTAAAGGATAATCACTAGTTACTTGATCTGAAAAATGTTAAAATTTGAGGGGTGAATCCACCCACTCAGTGAATGACAAATAAACTTACCGATGGATCTATGAACTCCTAAGTGTAAAGTGCATTACCGTCAAAATCATGTAAAACTTTGTTTCAATACTTAAAGAATTAATTACTATATAATATGCACATAATGCACCTTATATATGAGAAATAAAATAATTTATATGTTTTACAATCAGATTACAATATTTAATAATATTAACAAAAAGTAATTATGTTCAGAAATGCTTCAATAAAAATCATAAATTCCTAAGATCCATAACAATTCAAGGGAGGAACCTAAACTGAGAAAAACAGTATTCCCACTCTAGAAGATAAAACTTAACTGGGGCTAACCTGATCCTCACATTCGGAAACTACACTCACCAAAGGGAAATACTAAATTTCCTTTTCCTCTCGAAGCATTCTCATATGGAAGAAACCATTCATAATCAAACTCAATCTTCTACCAGGAACTGCACTTACTGACAGAAATACCCTTTTATCAGGAACTGCCTTCAACTGATAAAAGTTGTGACCTAGGTGCACCTTGTGGTTCTACCGCCACTTTACTACAGATCCCAAAATATGGTTCTAAATCACTTTCATAAATTTCATGCAATTCATGATTTCCCATAATTACTATGAGAAAACAGATCATACTTAAGAATAGAGTAATAATTACATATATATATATATATATATATATATATGTATATTTCTTTACTCAAACCACTTTCAATTCATGTTCAAATAATATCATTGAACCACAAAGTAAAATTTAACGATTCAGTCATCCAGGGATGAGTAAGAATCCACTCACATTCGATATGTATAAAATGAGGTAATTATCTTTCACCCAAACTCTACCTCAAGACAGATTCGGGTTCAAAGAATTTGTTTCAAGTGTCCCTAAGAGTATGAAATTTATATAATTAGTACATTAGTATCACATATTTTCTTCACTAATGTTCCCACATTCCTATAACCCCAATATAAATCCTTACCATACTACATATATTTATAAATATACGTATATCAAATTATTCAGATTCAAGCCAATTATTACCCAACCAATTAATCTGACTCACTTCGAATAAAAGAACGTGAAAAACAAGGAAGAGCCATTTACAAAAGAGAAGCATCTATAAGATTTTTGTGATTTCCTTTACCTATATTTTTTCCATGATTTATTTTATTTAATAAGAAAAAAGTATCTAGTTACTTTCTATAAATGAAGGAGCCCAATAACTCCACAAAATCACCATTCCAAATTTGCTATATTGTCATAAATTTTTAGATTTCAGAGGAAGGATGATAAACACATATTTACTAGAACAAAAATGATATTGTACTCCAACTTATAGCCACAAAGGAACTCCAAAACAACCTTCACTTTCTCCAAGAGGCGCCAAATAGTAATAGCAAGGGGGAAATAGGGGTATTGTGTGGCTAAATTTCTAAATTCCAGAGGAAGGATGATAAACACATACTTATTAGAACAAAAATGGTATTGAACTCCAACTTATAGCCACCAAAGGACTCCAAAACCTCTACTTTCTCCAAGAGGCACCAAACAGTAATAGTAAGGGGGAAATAGGGGTATTGTATGGCTAAATTTCTAGATTTCAGAGGAAGGATGATAAACACATACTTATTAAAACAAAAATGGTATTGAACTCCAACTTATAGCCACCAAGAGACTCCAAAATAGCCTCCACTTTCATTAAGAGGCTCTAAACAGTAATAGCAAGGTGGAAAGAGGGGTATTGTGTGGCTGGAATATTAAAGGGGTATTTTATTGCTATATATATTAGGGAAAAAGGAGGAGACATTTTTTAAAAAAAATTGGATAAAAGTTATCCATTATTTTAATTTTTTTTTCAGAATTTTAAAAGGAGTGGTTTCTATTTAAAACATTTGGGTATTTCACAAGGACATCTTCTCACCTAATTAAATAACAAGCAAAGTGTCAAAGTTTATTATGATATCATAAATAAAAATAATGCTTGACAACATAATATAAAATCAAATATTAAGGATATTAGATTATTTACCTTCATTTTGTCCTAAAGGTTCACTAATTATTGGAATTGCATTTTCTTGATAGATAACATTCTCATTCTCAACCTCTTCATTGTCAAACAATAGTTTTTCTTCTTCAACTGTCCAAATATCAAGTATGTCAATGCATTCAAAGTCAATTGGATCATAGTTTCTTTTTTTGTAATGTAACCTAAAACAAAAAACATTTCAGGTATATAAGTATTGACTCTCAAGTAAAAAACATTTATACTAAATAAAGAATGTAAGTAACAATAAAAATGTATTGACTCTCAAGTATATTTATATACCTGTTCTGTAAACGCAAGTTATAAGTAACAAACACATGATCACGCAGTCTTTAATGCTCTAGTATATTCCTTTTCTTTGTATGGATGGGTTCAAAGAAGCTCTAATTTCTCTCACATCCTAAAGAAGAAGCTATTTGACTAAGGATACAAATAGCTACATTTTGTAAAATTAGAGCACTATGACCAAGAAATCTCCACCATTCATCTACATATCTGAGAAAACATAATCACTATAATATTATAATAAATGTTTTAAAGTATTAAACTAAGAAAACATTTATAATTGTTTAAATTTATAAAAAACAAATTAATGAAATTATTGTTTACCAGGTTTCACTAACTTTACCGTTTTGAGAGCAGCTGGTTAACTAAAAATTTCTTAGCGATCTCGATACATACTAATATCTTTTAATGCTTTCACTAAATCACCACAAGCAAATCAAGAAGTCCTTGCATGATCCTATGCTTGTCATAAAATTTTTCTTCATAAAAGAATGCGAGATTCAAAAGTAAGCTGCCGCATGAAGATCACGCTTCAAGTGCTTTTCCCAGCATACCTTGATGACTTATGTATAAGGCAAGTACAATATTTTCTTGTTCCTAAACATATCCTTTATTGCATTCTTAGGTCTTTGCATGCCTTCATAAACATAACCCATAGAAGATTTTTCATCAGCATTTACAATTCTGAGCAACTTAATAATGGGAGGCACAAGTTTCATAATAAGTAAACCGTCATCCCAAAGTTTATTATTCAATATTGTAGCACTAACAGCTTTTCCAACTATACTATTTCCCAACTTATGACTTGTAAAGTGTGTATCTACCACTAAAGCTTGCAAGTCTTACTTATGCTCAAGCATGCTTCTCAATGTGATAAAAGTAGTAGCAAAACGAGTTACTCCAAGATGTACAATCTCTTTCCAACCAAGTCTTTTCCTAAGCCAAGACAAAAATATCATACGATTGTAAATAAAAACAATCACTTTTGAAGCCTGTGATGCAAGATTTGCTACATAAGGCATGCTACCAATATCTTTCAAAAAGATATTCAAACAATGAGCGACACAAGGTGACCAATATATATGCTCATATATTTCATGTATCAACCTGCCAACTACTACATTATTTGTCACTACATGCACAACATTAGTAGGTCCCACCAACTCAATAGCTTCTACAAATAAGTTATATAAGTTATTTGCATCTTTCACCACATCGGAGGCATCAATAGATTTCACAAATGTAATTCCTGCAGGACAATATACCAAAAATTTTATCAATGTTCTCTGCCTCTATTTACTCTAACCATCAGCCATAATCATGCATCCATTTTTTGCTCAATTGCTTCGATAGCTTTCAACAAGTAACTGACATTCTTTCTTGCAATCTCCTAACAAATTAACCCTCAATTCATCATAAGTTGGACCTTTAAATCCTAGTCCAATAGTAACCATAGCATCTACTACAAGTTGAAATTATGGTGATTGAACAACATTGAATGGAATGCAAGCATTAAAAATTCATCTAGAAACTACCATCTTAGCTTTATGAAATACTTCTTTACTTGCTAATACACTCCTAAGACTTGGTTGGGAACCAGGAGTTGTTCTTGGAGCAAAATAATTATCAATATCAAGAGTTGCTTTTCTTTTTCCTTTATCTTGAGCTTAAGTTTGCTTCGTGTAAGGAGAAACATTAATTTCTTGAACTTGTTCATTTTCTAGCTCTTCAAATGCTTCATTGAACTGCTCTTTACATTCCTTATTTTCATTCAACAACTATACCATTTGATGGCAAACATCATAGGGAACCTTCTTACAAGTGCTTATTTAACCTAGTATGCCAGGAAGACGATTCTTCATTATATTTATTCCTCCGTCTTTGTATATTGAGCCACAATAAAGACAAGTATATAGATTGGCCTTTCCTTCTTTCCTAAAAGTAAAATTCTCCCATGCAGGATTAGTCTTCCCATAAACATTTATAGATGTCGTAGAATGCTTATCTGATGTTGGTGTATCATTACTAGCATCATCTAGATCTATTTGACCATTAATTTTTGTGCAAGCATAACAAGTATAAAGGTTATGGTCAATGACATAATTGGAGCTAAAACATATGCATTACAGTTTCACACAATTGGTCTTTCCTTATTTCCTAAAAGCAAAATTCTCCCATGTAGGATTAGTCTTCCCATAAACATTTATAGATGCTGTAGAATGCTTATCTGATGTTGGTGTATCATTACTAGCATTATCTAGATCTATCTGGCCATTAATTTTTGTGCAAGCATAACAGGTATAAAGGTTATGGTCAATGACATAATTAGAGCTAAAACATATGCATTACAGTTTCACACAATTAATATCAAAGATGATTATGAAGTTAAACTAAATTTAGTTATAGTGCTTCATCCAAAATAATTCACTCATTGTGATATGTGAGTAATTACATGTCTGACTATCTTCTATACACATGAAGGATAAAAGAACTTATATTGTAATTTGGACTAGTATCACACCTAATATAGAAATTGAACAAAATAAAGTAACTTAATCAAAGTGATTAAAATTTCTTTAAATCTTTAAGCATTTATTAAAAGCATTTTTTCTTGAGTGTTCCATTTCACCCATCATCTTTTTGCTTAGAAAGGCTGCTAATTCTTTTCCATATCATTTTAATAGAAGCTTCACCCTTAAAGGTCAAAACCAGGAAGGAACTCCTACTTAGTTTAATTAGAATTGAAACAAAAGTCCACATCTTGATCTAACTATTGTTGACGTCCCAAAGTTACGATTAAAATTCTCAAAATTTTAAATTAAAAAACAGAGCTAATTTAAAGTTACTAGATGTAATCTACTAGTAACCCATTTCCTTTAGGTTTCCTAGCTCAAAATATGAAAGTATAAAACACAAAATAGTTGTCCAATTTGGATATTTCTAAATGAATGACAAGTCTCTAATCTTCAATGCATTTTGTCATTAACAAAAGAAAGGGATCCATGCAATGTGCCTATGTCCAATTGATAAAAGTTTAAAAACAATGGCATAAATTATCTTTTTTGTTTTTCATAAACGATAATACTGTAATTTAAATTAATATTTTATAAATTTTCTAACACCCATACTAGTAGATTATTTAGTAATTGTTCATAGATCCTTTGTTCTCATGACTCGGCATTTGGCATTTCTTATTTGTCACTAGACTCACCACTACTAGAAATGCCACTTAGCCTAGTAGCAGCAATAAAATAGGGATAAGCACAAAGAAGCAAATATTCATGTATCTATTCTAATTCTTATTCATTCAATTCAAATAAAACTGGTCTTTAATCGGTAATCATAGTAGGAGCTAGGAGGGAGGCCTTAATAGATGCATTTCATTTCTTAACTAACATCCTTTACCTCTCACTCCCTACTGCCTTCAAACCTACTTCTATTTCAATCATCTCCCTAAATCAAATCTCAAAACTTACCTAAATGGCCAAACCCTTACCAAATAACGACTCCTAGATAACAACAAAAAGGTATTAATAGTATAAGATAATACTTTTCCACTATCATAGTGACAAAGAGACTTAGGGAAACGTAGCAGGAAATAGCAGCAGCTTGAGCTTTGAGGGATTCAAGGGAGGAGCAAAAGCAACAACAATAGCTTTAGCTTTAAGGGACTCAGGGTAGGTAAGTATCACTTTCAGATAAGGGACCCTAAGCCCTTACCCAAATGACATCGTTGATTTTTTTATAAAGAAAAAAAAACTCAAAATGATGTCCTTTGGGTTAAAAGCAAAAAGCAAAAAGCAAAATAAAACTAGTGTAACCGATGATCGATCAGTTCTTTGGTTTTTTACCGGTTCAATAGCAGGTCACTGGTTTCACACCAGCTTTTTGCTCTCCTGGGTTAAGGGGGTCATCTGGATCAGTCATGTGGCTGGTTTCCAGTTAAACTGGTTGGATCGGCCAGGCCAGTCCGATTTTCAGAACACTGATTATTACTTAAATTAACTTTGATAAACAAATTATTATGTATTACTTTTGATCACCTAAAAATTTGATTTTTTTAAGGAACATGGAGCTAGAGTTGTTAAAATGGGCTAGGCCTAGCCCATTATGCATTAGGGGCCGGTTGGGTTTAGGATGTTGAACCAGTCAGTTTGGCGGGCTAACATGTTGGATCTAGTTGTTTATCCTAAGTGTTTACAGAACAAGTATAAGTTTTAAAAATTTTAAAACATTTAAGCTTGAAAACAGGTAAAAACAAAACACATAGACAAATAACTTACGACTAGAAAGAAAAGTAAAGTAGATAAGAATTTTATATACCTCTTATAGTCACTTTAATCTTGTAATATACTTCCAAATCAACTGCACTGACTGCCTATTCTTTGGGAAGTATTAATCCAAGGAACCTACGATGAATATGGTTATTGATTAGAATAAAATAAAAGATGGAAAAAATAACTGATAGCTTTCAAATTAAATTAGAAAGTCTTATCTTTCCTTTCAAGTATGACGTGTAGAATTCTATGAAGGCACTCAAACAAAACTCACTTTTTCTCTAAAAAACTTGAGGCACTCTCAAGGTGTTTTTTCTTTATTTTTTTTGGGCCACAAGGAGATAACCTAACCTTAGGTCATTCATTTGAATACAAAAATACCATTCCCTAAAACTTAGGATTCCATACGCCTGTTAGAGAGAATATATAATTAGATTATTTAATTAATTTATCAATTAATAATTGTATTATTCAATTGATAAAGTAATTTTTTATTTAACTTTTAAATAAAACATATGGGGCTTTCTAATTGGTTATGATTGAATATAAAACTCAAATAAAGAATTTTATTTAACTAAATCCCTTTGACTTAGTTAGTCTCCTAATGAATGTATGTTACCTAATATATTAAAACTTTTTTAATTTCTAATCATTTATTTACTAAGATAATTATGATAATTAGGAATGAATCAATTTCCCTCCTTTTGGGCATGCTCCTCTCCATCACATGGGAATGAGGTTGTCTTAAAAGTTTAAACAATTTAAACTTTGCAGCAATATTAGGATAAATAAAAAATTAAGTTTATCATAATAAAATGATATAGTCCAAATTCCTAATTAAATGAGGATTTAATTTAATTTTAATTAAATTCTTTAAATAAAATATTTGAATAATTCAAATATTAATTCAAAGTGGTTAAACCAAAATTAATTATAAAGATAAAATGTTGTCCTAATTGAGATAATACTTGTCTTAACTAAAACCAATATTTGTCTTAAAATTTTATTATCTAATTAAAAAATACTTGTTTAAATTAGATAACTAATGTGAGAATTATTTTTCTCTTTGGTGACAAAAATGTTTCTCACATTTTCAAACATGATTAGGACAAAATTTGTCCTAAAATTACTGTTTATCTAAATTAAGACTGCTCTTGTCTTCATAAAGACATTAGCAGAAATGCTATCAATTAATTTCATCTTAAGTCTATTCCAACTTAATGTGGATTGAATTTTCCAAAACTAGGTGGGAAATCCATTTGGACGTAGGAATTTCAAGCTTAAATCAATTTAGGATTATTTTAATCTTATTCAGATAATCTTATTTTATTAATCTCTTAGAATCTTGGATGCCAAACTTGGTTAGTGGTTTGTCAATGTAGGTTGCTTGTGACAATGCTATTTACTTGTTATTGTGATCTCTTATCATTTGGATCCCAAGAATATAGCTAGCCTCTCCTAAATCCTTCATTTGAAACTAATGATTCAACCTTTTTTTTTACTGTATATAACATTCCTATATCATTCCTAATGAATAGAATGTCATCTACATAGAGTACTAAGAAGACAACCTTACTCTCTTGTATCTTTTTATAAATACAGTGTTCGCCTGCATTTTGTTGGAATCCATAAGATTGAATTGCAGCGTTAAATCTTATATTCCAAGATCTCGATGCTTGCTTAAATCCATGGATGGATTTATGCAATTCACAAACTTTGTGCTCTTGGCCCTTTTCAATGAAACCGTCTAGTAGAGCCATATAAATATGCTCGTCAAGATCCCCATTCAAGAATGTGATCTTAACATCTATTTGCCATATTTCATAGTCAATATATGCAGCTATTGATAGCAAGATCCTAATGGATTTAAGCATAGCAACTGGTGTGAAGGTTTCTTTGTAGTTCATACATATTCTCTAGGTATAACCCTTGGCTACTAGCTTAGCCTTGAAGTTCTCCACTTTCCCATTAGCTTCTTTCTTTCTCTTATAGATCTATTTGCACCCAATAAGTTTTATTCCTTTATATGCATCTATAAGAGTGTAGACCTTGTTGGAATACGTAGATTTCAACTATGATTTTATTGTCTTTTGCCAATGAATAGCATCTACATTGTTAATGGCTTCCTCATATGTAACGGGATCAGATTCATGTTTATATGAAAGAGCCATCAATTGCTCTCTTACCCATGTATCTTTTAGGTTGTCTAACAACCCTCCAACCACGACGAGGTGCTACTAGTTCAGATTCAACTCTTGAATCCATACTGGTTATGACTTCATTATAATTTTCTGTAGATTTTAACCAATCACTTTGTTCTTCAAGAACAATCTTGCTGCGAGGTTTGTGATTTCTCACAAAAACATTTTTTAAGAAGGTTGCATTTGTACTAACAAATACCTTCTTATTCTGGGTGTTGTAGTAGTAGTATCCCCTTGTACCAGTAGGATATCCTATAAACAAACATACCTCCGACCTTAGTTCCATCTTTGTGGACTCAGGCTTATACACATGTGCTAGACACCCTAAGTTTGCAAGTGACGTAAAGAGGGTTTAAGTCTTGTCCACTGCTCCCTTGGTGTCTTAGGCACTGCCTTTGATGGAACAAAATTTAGTAGGCATGTTGCTATTTATATACAATCTACCCAGAACGATTCTGGTAATGCAGCATAAGACATCATTGACCTCACCATTTCTAAAAGAGTCATATTCCTTCTTTCAACAACCTCGTTTTGTTGAGGTGTTCTGGGTGCCAATAGATTGGGAATGATTATATTATCGGCTAAAAATTGTTGAAACTCTCTAGATAAATACTCATTACTTTGATATAATCAAAGTTGTTTCAATGGGTTACCTAACTACCTTTCAAATTGAACTTTGAATTCCTTAAACATTTCGAAGGAATCACTCTTGTTGTGCATTAGTTACATAGCACCATATCTTGAGTAGTCATCAATGAAGGTCATGAAATAAACATAACCTTAGCTCCACACACGTCTATATGTACCAAGTCTAGAATATCTTGCATCCTATTACCATTTTTTTAAAGGATAATTTAGTCATTTTTTCTTCAATACAGGATTCACAGATTGGTAAAGAACAATTTATCATGTCTGGTAGAGTATCATCCTTAACTAGTTTGCTTAGCCTATTTTGATTAATATGACATAATTGCAGATGCCATAAATATCTTTTATTTATGTTAGATTCCTTGATTCTTTTAGACTTAGGTGAATTTGTTTTTGCAATGTTTGCAATCTAATTAATTGGTCCTAAATAATATAAATTATTCCTAGTAATTCCAAAACAAATTAAAATTCCATTCATAGAAATGTAATCTCTTTACCAAAAGAAACAAAATATGTAGAATTTATTAAACAAAATACAACAATCAAATTTATGGAAAGTCTAGGAATAAAATAAACATGATCTAAAACTAAAGGCTTGTTATTCAAAAAATGCAAGGTAATGGCTCCCACTGCTCGAGCTGAGACTATTGCACCATTTGCCATCGTCTTTTGAAATTGACCTTTAGTCAGCTTCTCTTTTTCTAGAACGCCTGCAAAGAATTTCAAATATGGTTTGTGGCTCTAGAATATACTATCTAGGTATTAGTAGAATCATCAACTAAAAAGGTTTCTAACATGTTTAGAAAACCTATACCTTGTTTATTCTTTACATAATTGAAGTAGCCCTTCCAGTTGCTTTTCCAAAATCCTTTAACATTGTAGTGGAAACACTTTCCCTTGATGCTATCCTTATGAGCCTTCTTTTTCATAGGTTTCTTCTTCAGACCAATCAATTTTTTGGCATTTTTCTTTTTATTAACCGGTTCCTTTACCTTTTTAGGCTCCACAACTACCATGTTTACCTTTGGGTTCTTCATGATTCAAGAACCTTCTTCATAACTTGCAAGTCATTCATCAAAGGGTATAGTTCTTGCTTTGTAATTCATATTCTAACTTGAATTGTGAGAATTTGGAGTTTAGACTGTGAATGATTATTGACAATTGACTATTCAGATCAATCTCAGCCCTATGTAGCTCAACCTTATTAAGGGAGGAGATTACCTTAAGCATGTAATCTCTCACTGGCTCTCTTAGTTTTTGCTTGGGGTAATTAAAATCATTGATAACTCTCACCTTAGCAGACCGAGTCTTTGTACCAAATATCTCATGTAGGTGGTACAGTATGTCAACGGCATGTTCTATGCCATCAAGTTGCTGCTGCAACACACTGGTCATTGAGGCCAATATGTAGCACTTAGCTAGAGCATTAGCATCATTCCACCTCTTATGATACTCGTTTTCACTTGGCAGCAAGTTAGGAGTCAGATTAAAGGGTGCTTGCTCAGAAATGACCCATGTGATCTTATCATAATTCAAAACAATATTGAGACTTCTCTTCCACTCCACATAATTCTCATCGTTTAGGGTGCATTTTTTAAGCAAAATTGATAGTTGGTTCATAATTAAGGGATTGTCTATAAAAATATATTTAATATTAGTAAGCTTACTAGCTATTGAATGAACTTTTAAACATAATACATGTATGCATGAGCATATTAATTCTTGTTTGATGATCATTCACCTATCGTAATAAGCAACCATGGGCCATGAATGCTTATTACAAGGTAAAGTAAGACCCTCCCACTCAACTTTGTTACCCAGTATCTTCATATTTAACATAGTTGAGGAGCGCCTTTATTTGACCCATTAATTTATCAACAGAGCTATTATAGGTGGTATAATTATAGGTTAATGTCGACTATGGTAACCAACGATTTCATCATACTTAGATATACCACTAAGTATGCTTTTATGAGAAGTCATACTTAATGTTCTTCCTAGGTAGATTTATAACTTAGGAAATCCATTCCAGTCATTGTCTAAGTATATGCCCACCTATAGATAGTGACATAAACTCCATGACAATAGATTAATGGTTAGAGGCCATGGGTTTCGATTACTAGCACCCTCTCTTACTTAATATTTTAACTAATTATTCTAAGTTGATTTACCAAGTATTCTGGCATGTATGTCTATAGAAAACTAAATCACTTATGAACTTGGTTTCATTTCTAAAATTTTTAGATAGGATTTACATTAGAAACTTTTACTAATTATTTAGAAATATTATTTATTTAATTTCTTATGCATTTCTTAATTATTTTCATGCTAACTCTTAGTTTGAAAATAAACTTAGGTAATTTAATTGACTAATTAGTTACTAGGTTATTTTATTCTAACTAAACTTTTTAGTTGAACATTAATTACTTTTAACTAATTTATCAATTATGGATCTAATTAATTTCTAACTAATTTATTTTTTTGAAAAATTAAGTCCTAATTATCCAACTTGCTAATTTTTCTTCTTTATTATGTTTTAACATCTTAAAACTCTTTTAAAATATAAAACATAATGTATGCATAAGCATGTGAGGTTTATTGGCACCTACTTGTCTACATGACATGTTATAGCATATAATATATTATATTATAAAATTAAATAAATACCAAGACCATGTTAATGCTCATCCTAGAAAAGAAAAGAAAATCTTAAACTATTACATTTATTTTCTTCATTTCTTATAAATGTTTAACCCTTGAACTTTTGAGATGTCTCCACCAACTTACCATGCCTTAGGTTTTGCCAAGAATTCCTCACACCTTTCTTTGGGCTTGCCATGGCCACCATGTTACAACTAGTGGCTTTTTACCATTTACAACATAATTTTATAATTTAAAAATGAACAAAAATAAAGGAAGAAGGAAACATGACTACATGGGGTCACCCTTCTTATTACATCCAAAAAGTACAAGAAAATTTCTCCAAGGCATTAATATGGTCAGAAATTTAATTTAAACTAAAAACAATATATCAAATACATCATACATACAATCATACATTGTAAATAATTTATATATGCCAACCATGCATCATACACACATATAGCCATGAACCATAAGCTCTAATTCCAATTATTGAATATAGTTGTTTATATTAAGTTTTTACAGTACAAGCATGGGTTTTAAAATTTTTAAAACATTTAAGCTTGCAAACAGGCAGAAACAAAGCATATAGGTAAACAACTCGCAGCTAGAAAGAAACATAAAATAGATAAGAATTTTACATACCTCTTGTAGTCACTTTAATCTTGTAATATGCTTCCCAGCCAAGGGCACTGACTGCCTATTTTTTGGGAAATACCAATCCACAGAACCTATGGTGAATAGGCTTAGTAATTGGAATAAAACAAAAGATGAAAGAAAATAATTTATGGCTTTTAAATTAAATTAGAAAACTTTCCCTTTCCCTTCAACTATGACACATAGAATTCTATGAAGGCACTCCAACAAATCTCATATTCATTCTTAGTGTTTTTCTCTAAAAAGCTTAAGGCATTCTCAAGGTGTTTGCTCTTTAACTTCTTTTTTTTGGCCACAAAGAGAGAAGGGTTAGGTTATATTTATATTAACCTAATCATAGGTCATTCCTTTGAATTCAAAAATATCCTCCCCTAAAACTTAGTGATTCCACATGCATACTAGGGAGAATATATAAACAAATTATCTAATTAATTTATCAATTAATAATTGTATTATTCAATTGATAAAGTCATATTTTATTTGTCTTAAATAAAAAATGTGGGGCTTTTTAATTGGTCGTACTTGAATATAAAATTCCAATAAAGAATTTAATTTAACTAAATCCCTTTAACTTAGTTAGTCTCTTAATGAATGTAGGTTACTTAAGAAATTGAAACTCTTTTAATTTCTAATCCTTTATTCACTGGGATAATTATGAGGGAATCATTTCCCCTCATTTTGGGTATGCTTCTTTCCATTACATGGGGAGGAGGTTGTCTTACAAGTTTGAACGGTTTAAACTTTACAACAATATTAGAATAAATAATTAATTAAATTAATTTTATCATAATAAAATGATATAGTTGATATTCCTAATTAAATGGGGATTTTATCCTGTTTATAGCATTTTTCTTGCTTTGACTTTTGGGGTTGGCTATACTACAAGAAAACATGGCTTTTCTCACGAAATTTCTCACAGAAATAAAATATGTGAGAATTTCTCACGACATTTCTCACAGAAGTTTTATTTCTCATAGATTTTCTCATGGCTAATTCATCCGTGAGAAAATCTGTGAGAACGTCGAGAGAAAAATCATGAGAAAATTGTGCGCCAGGTGGTGCGAAATATTTCTCACGGAATTTATCATGTACAAATAGCCGTGAGAAACTTTCTCACGGATATTCTCACAGACACATAGCCGCGAAAATATTTCTCACCGATTTTCTCACGGAAAACAGCCGTGAGAAAGAGTAATGATAAAATGCAATCTTTTATTTTCATTTCTCACAGAAAATAGCCGTGAAAAAATCTCTCATGGCCTTATTTCCGTGAAAAAATCCGTGAGAAATCTGGAAATATAACACCAGTTCTAGAATCAGTTGCGAAACACTCTGTTCTTTCCCCTGCACTCTTCATTGGATTTTCCCTGACGGTTTTGAAGCAAGACACCCCGTTGCAGTTCCAGCTACCCTCGTGGAGTCCCCGCCACCGTCGAACCCACAACGCCAGTCACCCTTCTCCGCTTATAGCTGTTGTTTTGCAGCAATTTCAGGTAAGGAAAATCTTTCCTTTTCCTTTTGGTTTTGGAGTTATAATTTAGGGGTTTTGTTCCATTGTTTACTCTGGACTGATTGAAGCATGAATTTCGAGTTAACATCTATAATTTCTGGGTTTCTTGAGAGATAAAGATAGCCATGATTAGTGTTTTTTCCTTTTGGATTTTCATTTGCGATGGGGATATGTGCTGTTTGGTTTTCTTCTAAATTTTGGGCTCTTCGTTGTTTTTTATGTTCAGGGTAATGTAATTTTTGAAGAGAAGTTATATTGATTGGAAAGTTAAAAGAAGGTGCTTGTAATGTTATTTATGTTTGGTGGCAAGATGATGTTTACAGGTAGAAGAATGGCTTTAATTTATAGGGCAAGTATAGGACTGAATAGAAAATGATCATTTTGCTATTCTAAATGAATTGAGATTTTAGTATTTGAAGAGCAAAGCACGTGCTAGTTTTATTTTGATGAAAAATAATTCTATATAATATCATAAAAATTTATGGCTAAAGAGCAATAGCATTATGGCAGCTAAAGTAACTTTTGCTTACAAAGTAGAAGTTACTTTTGAAAAACAACATAAAAATTATCTTTTAAATTGTTATTTTCCATTAAAATGAATAGACAACCGTAAAATATTTGAGAGAATTGTCTATGGTAGCATTTTACATTCCAAAGGAGGATGGATGTTTACAATTTAGTTGGCTGCCATAAATGGTTAATGTGTGTTTTTCGTTGTAACTTCGTTCTTGGTGTGTTTTCCTCACACTCTTCCTCCATAAATAACTGGTGGAAAGTTTTGCTTTATTAATCTCCCTCCCTACTCCGTTCGTAGCCTCTTGTGTATTTGTTAGCTTTGTATCCGCTTCAAAAGTGTGGGTTAATTTGATATTTTGTTAATTAGAGCTTTAATCTTGTGCCTTGTCAAGCTTCTGTATTCTTTGGCCTTTTATGCCAATTATTATATCAATGACCTCTAAGTCATTTTATATATTTCAAATTTCAAAAATTATATAATCTTGATATAATCTTCAATTTGATAACTGGTCGCAATTGCCATCACTGTTTTTGCTTTTAGGTACCAAAACAGCTAGCTTAAGTATTGTGTTAATTTTCTATCCATGAACGAAAGAGATATTATCTAATATCCATCATATTTCTTCGCCATGATTGATAATTTACTACTTTCTATTAAGTTACTGAGGCTTCTGGTTGATGGTGGGCAAGACACCTTATTATTTTAACATATTTGTACCCTGGGATTATCCATATTTTAGGAGAAACTCTGCCAAAATTCTTCATAAATTATTGACTTAGAATAATTTTTATGAAAGTGTATTTCAACTTTATTATTCATTTAAAGATGTTTATGAATGACATTAGTTGCATTAGTATTTTAGGCTGGTAGGTAATTACCTGAAGGGTATCTCAATCTAAAG
>JASKGM010036748.1:0-23760 GCA_034509205.1 Ceratonia siliqua
TTTTTATTGTTATTAAGTACTAATTATTGTGTTTTTGTTTTATTTATTTATTTATTTTCATTTTATTATTCTTTTTTTTATTATTTTTTTTATTATTTATTATTTATTTTTCTTCTTCTTTTTTTTTATATTTTTTTTTTTAAAAACAATTAGTGAAATGGTGGGACAAAAATGGGTGTTTACACACTATATTTACCATAGCCACATTACAAGCTTTTAGAAGTCCTCATTGGGGTTTAGCTTTGTCACAACTGCCTTCCTGGCACGTGACCAGTGTAGACTATGGGTCTCTTGGAAACCCTTCACCTACTATCCTTAGACTCAAATGATGCCACAAATTTAAATTGCCATAAGCTCATAAAAAATCATAACTTTTTCACAAATCATAAAACGTACAACAAATTGAGATATTCATGAGTATCCAAAATAGTAATTATGTCACGACTCAACAAGGCAAGTGACCAGTGTAGGCTAGGGTTCCTTGGAAACCTATATCTTACTAGCCTAAACACGTGTGACTGATGCATGAGTGAGTGAATAATAAACACATCTCAAAAGAAAACTCATTTGTTCATTTGTGTGTGTGTATATATATATATATATATATATATATATTATGTATCAAAAAGTTAAATGTATAAATGAAAAATGTTGAGCCAATTATGTAGCTTCAAAATATAGTGATATGACTAGGGTACAAATGCGTCACCCAGACACAAAATAGGATGGAACAAAATGAATACTAAATATGGTGTTTCCATCCACCACCAAGTCTCATCCCCGACATCCATTATATCTTATATGAAATGCCAATGATAGAAGTGTTCTAACTCTGTGAATTAGGTGGTGGTATCTGAACATGATCCATATCTAAAACCAAGCAGAAAGAAACGAAGTGAGTTGAAAGACTCAGTGAATTAATAGCATACTCAAAACAATACAATTTCGGAAACTAAAATCACAATAAGATCAAATCATGTGATATATATATAAAGAATCAAAGAGTTCTAGACAATCACACTTTTCCATCAAGGCTAAACAAATTTAAGTGCCTTTCAAAATGGTTAAAGGTAAACAACCAAATTCCTTCTCAAGCATGATGTAAAAATGATACATATACTCAAAGAGTGAAATATAAAGAAACATCATGAAATAAAAATATATATTTTTAAAGTTTAGGGAGCCAATAAATCTCCTAAGGGAGAATCCCCATCTCAAAACCAATCCCTAGGACCAACTCAACTAGGGAAAGGCCTCACCTGCGGGACCAACTCAACCAGAGGGTGCGAAGGGTATTAAATAAGACCAACTCAACTGTACTGACTTAAGCATTGCTTCTCTACCGGGACTTAACTCAACCAGTAAGAATAATAAAACTAGGTACACCTAGTTATTCTAACTAAGGACAACTATGGGTCCCTTATCCAAATCATACATCACAAGGAAACCATCAAACTTAGCCACAACAAAGAAATCATATATATATATATATTCTCATCAATCACAAATATATGGAAAACAGAACTATAACTCATCTTAAGTCATTCAACTCAAAGTAGAAGCTATGGAACTATATTTTTAATATCCTTGAAACAATATTATACATATATGTATATTCAAAATAAGTGTTAAACTTGGTTACAGGTATAAACTATAAGGTTTTCAAGTTCAAATCATATATAGGGCAAACACAGTTCCTTAAATATGATTTAAATTGTTCTGTAAGGAGTAGGGATATCCACTCACACAAATGGTACTAACCCAAAGCACCCAAAATAGCCTAAACCAAGAAATGATACTTGGGAGCTGCAAGAAAGCCAAAAGAGCTTTTGTTAGAGTTCTCTAGGCTACCTTTGGACTCCCCAAGATAACCAAAAAGGGGTTGGGTCAAAGCTTGGTATATGGGTATTTATTGGGAAACTTAGAAAACACAAGAATTTAATACTGATATCTTCATCAATCTTGTCAAGAAACTTATCAAGATGTCCAGAACGGGGATTTGAAGCTCCCCCAAACACCGCAGCTAAACTTAACTCTCAAACCCTATCATACACCAAAATCCCTTAATGAAACCCATGAAAATTGAGAAAGGGAGAATGTAAACAAGAAAACTTCATGAAAAACCAAGAAGATTGATGAAATTACCTTGGATTACCCTAGAAACCTCTAAAACCTTCAAGGAACCAAAGAGTTTGGCTAAAAAAGAAGAAATATCGTGAGATTCTAAATGACATCCTAAGGCCTTATAAAACACATTGCAAGGGGGTTTGGTCGACTGGTCCCTAGTGCTCGGTTGACCAAACTAGCCTAGAATGTTCATATCACTTTCAAAAGTTCTAAATTTTTACCCTTGTTCCTCCTCCACATGTTCATGCACTTTACCTATTTAAAAAGCTTTTGCACATGTGTGATAGTTTAGAAAAACTTGGAAATTTTTAAGGGTATGACAAATTCTCTAGCAAGGGGAAAAAGCTATAAACAACTCAAAATGTACAATGTCCAAACTTATACATCGTTAACAAAAGACCCAATATAGACTCATGATGTATGTCACTTAACTAGAGATATATGTCATCAACCATCTATATGTCTGTAGTATCACCCTGAGTGAACTAGATGATTACCACAGTAATCAAGCTGCTACTCCACACCGAGAGGAAGGACCTGATCACGATTAATATCTAAAAAGAATAAAACAAGAGAAGAGTGAGCCTATAAAACTCAGTGGATGGACAAGCTACTCAAAACGAGACATAACATACATATAGAAAATTTGTGTGTTTTACGATTAACATATTCTTCAAAACACTCATTTCTTAATCATTGATATAGGAAAGCATAATCATGAATCCTTCATTTTATAAAGAGTTTAATAAACTCAGTGGCCACTTACTAAACCAGATAGAGGAAATTCAAATCAAGGGGTTCTACTAGGAGGTCCTATCCCAATGGCATGCAAATCCCTTCCAACCTAGAGCAATCTCAACGGGTGGTCCTCTCAAGCCATAGTCGGTGTTTACTTTGACGACATGTCCATCTCAGAGTAATCTCAATAGGAAGTATGCAGTCACGTCAAACATGGAATGTATCATTGGGTGGTAATGTATAACTCATGAGGGGGCAGGTGCACCTAAGGAATTTCTACTTAATGGTAGTACCACCATATATAAAATTAAAATAACCGTAATTATATCCATCATAGACTTCATTTTGAATACTTACAAAGAAACTAAAGTTTCACACTTAGGGGGCATTTGGCATGGCAGGCATTTTTCATTCCTGGGAAACATGTTTACTGGGAATCATGTTTTCTAGGAATCATGATTGCCATAAATGTTGTAAAATGCGTTTGGTTTGCCTTAAACATTCCTGGGAAAGTTAACTCATGTTTTCTGGGAATTTTTTATTCCCATGTTTGGTTGAAGTACAACTTTCCTGGGAATGCTATGTCTTTTTACAAAAATACCCTCAAACATTCCCACGTTTGGTATGGCAGAAACTTTCCTGGGAAACTTTTATATAACTAATGAAATATAATTTTTTTATGAATTGTATTAAATGTAAAAAAAATATGTAAAAATTCATGGGACCTTAAATAATCTAAATAACTCCACTTATGAAATTTGAAAACCTTCATAGTAATGTAAGAAAAAAAGATAACTCAAATTTTACTATATTTGGTGACAATAATAAAATATCACAAAATATAACCAATCTTTTTAGGGCTGGCTCATATTATAGTGCTTTAACTCGATATCAAATTATAGTGTCATTCTTCTTTAATTGCTTAAGCCTTAACTCGATATCAGGGCTGTCTCTCAATGTACAACCTGGTATCTTCTGAGCCATCATTTTCTCTAGTTGTTTAGTATAACCAGGTTTGAATCCATTCTCTCCTCTCTAAGTTGGTATAAGGTCAGCTACACATTGAATAAGTACTGCATCTTCCTCAGCGTTCCATGTATGCTTACGTTTGGGCTGGCTACTGTTTGCCATCTAATGAACATATAATACTAAACATATTAGAAGTCTAAAAACATCCAAACTAGCAATTGTTCAAAGTTTTAAGACAAAAGGTAAGCAAACCAATCACCATTACCATCCTAAAGCACTTCATTCCTCATTCAAATGTTTATAACATAAATCAAGCAAGCAAGCCATTCACCATTAACCAATTTAAAACATAAATCAAGTAAGCCATTGACCATTAACCATACTAAAGCAAGTCATGAAACATTCAAATCACAATAGAATAGAAGCCCATCCAAGGTGAGCTTCTCAAAAGCTAGTTTGACCATTCTCCATCTTAATACAGGATTAAAACATAAAACAACATGAGTTCATATAGCATAAAACTAATAAAAGTTTTAAACATTAAATTACTACATGTTCATGTTAGCCAATATGTTTTCTACCAATATCTTCTTATCCGGTCCATCCACACACATGAAAAAGTTGGTTGTGAAATTGTCTTTGCATATTTCACGACCAACTTGAAGCCGTTGCAAATTAGTTAACCTTTCTATGTTATTTAAATGTTCAAAAACTATTGTCGTCTTGTCATCAGCTTCATTTCTAAACCATGCCACCAATTCTGAAAAAGCACTCGTACTCTTCTCATATAATGCAGCAAACTTTTCAATGTTATCATTCACCACGTCAACTACTAAACCTTTAGGCTTGTCCCTTTTTTTCCCTTTCTTCGTAGCAGTTGACCCACTTGCCTGGGCACCAGTCGGAGTTATTTGCTAGTGGCTTTGGATTAGAGGAAGTGGTTATGTGACATAGAAAAAGGCCTGTTGGAAGATTGAAAATGAAATCATCCAATGGAGACAAAGTTTGACTATGTGTATTAAATAATAGTGATTGAAAATGATATCATTAAATTTGGAGTTTTGCTACTATCACATAAACAGTAACTCACAAAATATCTATTTACTACAACATCATTACCTATGCATCTCATCTCTTTCATCTCATATGTACTACTAAAGTTCCAAAAAGTTCCTAAAAGATATAATTTATATTTTCAAGAGAAGTTTTACATTAGATTATTTTTGTTTTATCCAAATTTAAATATGCGTATTTTGTCCTAAAGTTCCAAAAAGGCACTTAATATCATTCTTGTGAATAAATTAATAAAAGATATGGTTGGAATCAAAAAATTAAGTTAAAAAATTAAATAATTTTGAAAAACTACACCCCTGTTTTGATGATTATGACTGTTCTCATAGTGACTATAATTCAATGCTTGTAAACTACCGATTGATAGATATAATTCGCAGCTTACCACAGTGGTAAGGAGAACGAAAATGTATTTGATTCTTAACAAATGAGAAAGTTAGAAATTGGCTAATATAGCATTCCCAGTTACCTATAGCCCGTGTAAACTCACTAGCACTGAGACATATTTAGACTGCTTATGTTCCCAATTATAATTGAATTATAATGATTACAAATCCCTTTTGTCCATGCAGTCGAATGCTTGGTGGCAATGCTACATTTATACCTATACGGTTTCTCTTACTAGTTACTACTAACTTTGGGTTATTACTGTCTTTGGATCATTGAATGATAACCTCAGTATCTATTTTACTTATCAAATAATTGGTTTCCTCGGTATAATTATGTTTTATCATAATATTTAGAAAAATTCAGTAATGTTGTAATCTAGTTTCTTATGATAGTAGTAAGGAATGGTTCTTTGTTTCAGTACTTCTAAGGTTGTCACGTATAATATGAAATTTAATGTTAAAGATTTGTTTTCTTGGTATTTTAATTAGAGACATGGATATAAAATCTGAACTTTCCTATTAATGCCTCTTGAAAGTGTTTTTTTGGCTTGGATATGCCATATTTGTAGAGCCTCGACATATTTATTTGCCAGATTCAATATTTTGTTCAGTGTAAACACTTCTTCTCCATATTGGTGGCTAAAGCATCAGTCTATCATATTGCAGAGTGGCAAGTCTGCAGTTGTATGTGCTTGTGCCCAAGAGGAGGGGTTTGAGGTTGTAGAGGTATTACTGTATATGCTTGCTCACTTCAAGTGGCTATATATATATAGGAAAATATATTGAGTATAGGTGGTGAATTATATGTGACTGGAGCAAGAAAGAATTAACAGAAGGAATTCGTGCACAACAAAATAAAGAACCAATTGTTTATCTCAATCAGTCCTTATCAATGTGCTCCAAACTAGTTTAAGGAAGAAGACATTGTCTAGATCCATTAGCTATAGCCAGAGCCACTCTTAAACTACATTGAGTAAGAAAAAATATGGTCTTAACTCTTAACCCACAAGTTTATATGATAATATTGAATTGGTTCAATGTAATTTCAAGCTATGAATGGGTTAAATTTGCATCAACTGCATCTCTCAAAGCGATGCATAGCACTCAAAGCAATACATACCCACATATTAACAAGTTAGAAAGGTTTAACGGAAATGGAATAAACAACTTCAATCCGAATAATGGCAGAGTGATTAGCGAGCAGAATAGCAGAGTGATTAGAAATGGAATAAACAACTTCCATTTGCATAAAACAAAGCAAACGTATACTTATATCACCAGATGTTTACAGAAAAAATCTCAGAATAGCAAAGTGATAGGAAAACACAGCGGAAGCCAAAATCTCACAAACAGAATGGCGCATTTTAAGATCCCAAAAATACAGCAGAAGCCAAAATCCCACAAACCTGATTTGTCTCTGCAAAAAGAACAGTGTAAAGCAAGCAAACCCACTTGGAGCTTCTCCGTCTCTGCAACTCGAAAGCTTGAAGGAGGAATGCAATGCTCGAGCGGCGGAAGGAGGAAGGAGGAAGAATGGGTTTCTGAAGAGGATTTCTAGACATTTTAATGTTAAAAATTTGCCTGCCTTGGTAGGAAAGTAGGAATACCACGTAAAGTTTTTCATGGAAAGTTGGCAAAAAAAAACATTCATAGGAATCAAACTTCACCCCCTTAGTTATCAATAGTTTACATAGCATATCTTCTCATAAATTATTCATAATTAACTTTTAGAAATCTCTATTAACATATGATGTATGACAACTGCATAGATCTTGAACAAAGTAGAGATGTCCACTCACAAATTTGGTACTTGCCCAAAGTACCGAAAGACAAAGAAATTACTCCAGAATTGAAACATTAGAGAATAACATTTTGTAAGAATTCCAAAAACCATTTTGAAACCCACCAAGGTATTCAAAACTAATAGAAGCTAACTTTATTAAGTTCGGGTATATCGCGGGAAACTAAAATATATCCACAGGTGAAAATGAAATTAAATTCTCACCACAAGAAAATTAACTTTTAGTGGTGACTTTTTTGTAACAACTTTAAAAGTTGTCACTAAAATAGTTTTTTATGACGACTATTAAATGTCGTCACTAAATATATTTATGAATAATTTTTAATAATAACTTTTTAATTGCGTCATAAAATATAAATTTTTCAGTGACAATATTCATTAGTTGTCACAAAAAGTATTCACAAATCGTTACTAAAAGTCTAAATGAAATATGAGAGTTTTAAAAATTTAAGATTTAATGACAATAATTAAAATGTGGTTACTAAAAATTTTTTGTGACAACTTTTACGCGTCATTAAAATTAGAGATAATATGTAGTCATTAAAAGTGAATTTTTTTTTAGGTACCAAGAAGGTTAAGATTTAGTAACAAAAATTAAAATATCATCATTAAAAATATTTTATAACGACCTTTAAATATAACTAAAATTAAATTTTACGAAGTATTGTCGTTACTAAAAATTTTTTTTTTTCACTTTGTTGTTTTCCCCTTGCCCCCACATTATGCACTCTTCGATTTCTTTCTTAACCTTTTAACAGTCTCTGCCGTCTACAACAATGTGTGGAGGCTTCTCCCTGCGCTCTCTCCTGCCGGCGAATTCACCTATAGCTATTTGACAGCGACTGCTCCAGCACCTTCTACAGGTGATCTCCGCTGTTTCTATTTTATCAAAACCTGCTTCGTTTCTTCAATGGTATCTAGCGGTATGATTCTGTCCCCGATAATGAGTCTTTGGTCTCTATTTATCCTCATTTCTTGTACTCTGATAATCTTTGTGAATAACGTTTGAGTTTTTGTCAATTGGTATGAGGATTAGTGATACTCTGATAATTTGAGGTTTTGGGGGCGAGAAAATTCATAATAGTGAGGATTAACGGATTGCGCCCCTATTATAAATTTACATTATAGGTTAATCCTGTTGTTCCATATTCTGGACTAGGTAAAGTTATTAAAGTACAGTAGTTCTGTTCCTTTTGTGCTTTAAATGACAATCCACATTTTGCAGAAACAAACAAAGCATTCTGAATAATTTTGATCACTGCAACTGACAAGTAAATCGTTTGTACTCCCACTGTCCTTCTATGGTTCACACAGATAAATTTTAACTTGATGTATTAAGGGCGCCATATGATACAATATTCTAGAATGACCAATGCCTTAAACCATACATTTATATATACATTCTATATTAAAATATATGAATTGTTAGATGCATGGTGTATATAAGTTGCAAATTTTTATTTTGGCTCTTTGAAGCCAGGACTGGTATATATGCACAGGAATGATAGTTTGATCATAATTGCTGGTGATGCTGGTATATATGTTGATAGTTTGGTCATAATAGTCTATTATGTATAGTTCAACTTCAATCCAAGCTAACAAATTGCTCAAGAGAAATATTTTATTCTTCAATCCCACAACTCTTTATATGCTTTTTTATTTTATTAGCGAAGACATGGCAATATAAGATGAAGAGAAGTTGTATGTTCAGTATACATGGTTATTGGTAATAGTTAGAACAAACATAAATGACTCTAATTGATCTTTTAATGATTGATCTAATGGCAGCAGAAGGCATCACTGCTTATTACTATGGCACTGAGACAAAGGATTGTGAACAAGACAGATCAAGTTTGTGAAAGTATAAATCAAATAAAATCTTTTTTGATTATGTTAGATAAATGAATCCATTAGATCAAATTTAGTGGTCTTGCATAGTTGATAACTTGATTATGTCTCAACGTGGCCTTAGCATTACTCTCTTTGCTATTCTGATACAATGCTTTATTTAATCAATGTTAATCAAATATGATACTTTAATTAAATCGGATACTGATGTATTTTGAGCATTCAAAAATTGTTTATAAGAATTTATTATTATTATTTGTTTCTTTTTAGTTATATCCACGTTTCTGTCATTTCTGGTCACTAAGATCCAACACTTGTGCACTGTGCCTAGTTTTGTGTCATAGCAATTTGAATGTTTGCCTTAACCTGGCTTTCAGAACCTGGGTAAAAAACTTGTGATATCTATCTGCATTTAGTCATTTACCAATGCTAATTGATCTTCCTTTCTCCAAAAGTCAACTATCTAAGTTCCTCAGTCCTTTGAATAATTTACTTTTGCTATGCTAATTCTGTTTTCCACTTTCTTCTATCTAAAAAAAAATTGTTCTAATTCTGTATGTTTGACTATTTTTATTTGTGACTATTTTTATTTGTTCAAATTATGAATAATTGAGAGTTTCAGTTTCATAACCTGTCTTGATTTATTGGTATGGAAAATTCTATTTCTATATTCAACACTCATTCTTAATTACTGCGTCTTGCTAATGGCTTTGTCCCCTTATACCATATATCTCACTCTTCCAATAAGTTTGGCACCCTTTACTATATACAAGGTGAAATTCAGGAATAATCAAAATGTGGACTATAATTTTTGTCATTGGAGATTGGTTATTAGAGTAAAAAAAAGCTTACATCTCTACTTTCTTCAAGCTTTGAATCAGATTTTGAGATATGCCTTCCTTTTTATTTTATTACAAGTATTTTAGAAAATACTTGAGTTACCTTGATATTTTATAGTAGTTTCTGTTTTGAGCGATTAAAGGAGTGCTTTGTCAGCTATATATACGTACAAATAAAACTGTAGAACTGAAAAGTTTTCACTGGCCAAAAAGAGGGGTGGGTATAAAATCATGGGAGATTTGCGTACCTAGTAATAATTAAGATAATCTAATTGTCTTTACCCAAATTCCTCCCATGAATTGCATTGCTTCTCTTCCTCATTTTTTCCCCCAAATTCTCATACCAGTTAGCAGCTCTAATCTTTATTAGAATTTCATCATTGAGCTTGACTGGTTAGAGCTTTTGTTTTGTAAAACTGGTTGAATATTTATTGTCGTGTAACTCAATACTTGTTAATTAAGTGATTCATTGGACTTGATTTTGCCTTGTTGAACTTGGGTTCAAAACTAGTGTAATAGGAACAGTGTAGGATTAAGAACTGACTATCTATTATGAGTGAATAACTATTAATCTCATTAATATAAGTAATGGATTAAGCTGTCTTTATTAACCGTATATTACTAACTTTTCATCTGAACAGTCACTAAGCCTAAGGAAAGATGAATAGAGTAAAACTCAATCTGCTAAACTCAATTGCTTTGTGATTACATAATATTTGAGTAAATTATTTTCTTATATCTTTCTAAGTACCCGTAGGAGTTTTAGCTACCATCCATGGAGTTCCCTCCAACTAAAATTTAGATGGTTGTCAGCTTGTGTGATTGATTCAAATTCCACTAATTAATTACAAACACTAAACACTGTATCAGATGGCCACTAATATGTTCTAGGAGCTGTTTTTTCTGGTGAACAGTCACCTAATAAATTACAAAAAATAAACACTGAATGAAAGCAACATAAATCAGGGCCATTAAATAATTTATAGGTTTAGTTCATGGACAGATACTGAACAATTTCTTTGAGGATAAGCAGGCTAGCTACCATAGAGACCCAGCCAAATATTTAAAAAAAAAAAAAATTGAAAGTAAGAAAGATAAAGAAAGCTATTTTGGATGCCACATGCTAAGTAGGCACAGGACATCTTTATCAAGCATATCATCAAAAGACATCGTTTAATGATGTCATATGTAGAAAATTGATAAAATTGATAGAGCAAATTGGTAGGGAATATAGAAGACTTGTAGCAAAAAGAGAAAAAGTGGCATAGACCTTAGTATCTAAGGGCTGTTATCAAAAATGGAGGATAATAACTGTCTTCTTATATACCAGTGCTTTCTATTTTTAGGTAACATTAATTTGGGTGGGTCCCTTTGAAAAGATAATTGATTCATAATTTCTTTCTCCCTTGTGGGTAGAGTTGCAATTATCTTTTTTCCTTGTGGGTAGAGTTGCAATGTAAACACTTTCATAGTTTCTCTAATAACATGTATTATGGACAATGCAAGGGAAAAGCATAGACATGTAAATATGCACCAAAGAGAAGAGATAGTGGAGGAAAAAGAATTAAACTAAACAAAATTGTAAATCAGATTCCTAGCTAGTATAGGTCAAGTCGAACCATGTGGCTTAGACTAACCTTAATAGACTAAAAGGTACCATCAGGTGTCCTAATAGGGACAGCTGATTGAGCCTCTGCCTCTGGTCCCCCATTGAACACTGCCTATTGTAATTTCAGCCCTTCATTGAGTTTTCATGTCTCATATCTTTGTACTAGAAGGCTGGCTTCAACTGTTCTACATAACCCATTCAACGAGTATTTAATTTGGACCCTTTATTGAGTTTCGAATCTTCATACCCCTTTGGATCCCATAGACAGAAGAGTTCCAATATCGACTTGTACCATCCATTGATCAGCTTCCATGTCCTACCATTTTGCACTTCCAGGTCGATTTCGTCCGACATGTAACATCTTCATTGTACCTCCTATTGTGAGTGTGATTTGCCTTAATTATGGTGTTGCCTTACTCAATATAGGGTCTGCCTGCAGACTTATATTTGTCAACGAACTTGAGACAAACAACAATAGGGAAGAGATGTCGACCAAAGAAAACGAATATGTATGATGCTTAGTTGAACCTACCTCTAAATAATTCACTCTATAATGCCAAGCTTGTCTAGAGATATCTAAGCCAACGTTGGTTGTCATAGGCATGCAGTTACAATATCATGTAAAAATTCCAAATCTGAACCAAAGGCAGGGGAAGGTGGCGTAAAAGAAAGCATTGGAGAATTTCTTGGAGCAAAAGAATGGTGGGTTGTGATTAAAGGAAGAGATGGATTGTGATTAGCACTTAGCAGGATGATATAAAATAGAAGCCACACGGTTGGGCAATAAAAAATAGACAACCTGAGTACTTAAACTCAGTTGTAGGGTAAGGATGATGATAATGGGGGAAATCGTGTACTCCATCAACAAATTCATCATTCAAATGTCATTTATCATTCAATTGATTATCCATCCATTTACAATGCGCAGGTACGTCTATGTGCATATTGCACAAAATGGACAGCCTATTAAAGAATTTCAAGCAAAAACTTTCATCAAGGCTTTTAACATCCTTAGAGAAAAGCACGTTAAAACAGCCCAGTCTTGTGAACTAACAATCAAAATAAATTTGGATGATATTAAAACACATTATTCCTTTGGCCTAAATCACTAAAACACATTGCATCATTGATGTTATATTTTAACTCAAACTAATAAATTAACATACATAGTTATATATATGCTTTGCTTATCTAAGAAGTTTCTTATTTAAATAGGTAGTCAACTAACTTTAGCCTGTATGTACCCCTAAAAAAAATCTAGCAGATCGATCATTTGGAAAAGCAGAGTATTCCAGGATTATTTCTACTAAAGAATTATTACACCATTTACCACAAAGAAAGCATATTGGAAGTCAGAGGCTTAGATATAGTGTTAAGGTATAAACTAAAGCCATATGGATTCACTATATACTTCTCTTTTTTGAATATAGCAGTAACTACTATCAACATTTTGAAGTACACATTAAAGATAAAGGGTGACAATTGACAACCAAAATCCAACAGACATACACTATCAATTGCAATCAATTAAGACACTCAACGGCATAATCTGATAAAAGTAAAATAAAATAAAAATAAATCCTTAAATGAAGACATCAAAAGATAAATGCAGAGTTTACTAGAAGAGTACCTTGTCAATGTCAAGTGTCAGGGTTATTTTTTGTTAGTACTGCTCCAACTGCACCTCCAAGTAACCTTCCAAATACGACTATTCTATATGTGAATATTTGTCCTTTGTGAAAGGTGGTCCAACGCAACCTGGCATAAAGAGGAAATAAAAATGTAAACATCACAACATTTTCTCAAAGATAGCTTTTAGAATCCACAAGAATTAAAAATAAAATTATAACTGCTCTGCCTCACTTTTGTATATACATATATCTTCCTTCAATCATCATTTATATATAATACTCCTTTTCCTTTTTATTGCTTCTAGTCATATATATATATATATATATATATATATATATATAGTAATGCCATGTCTTAGTAGCAGAAGAGATAAAGACATTCAAATCAAGCTCATGAATAAATTAATCATTTAATTAAATAGGGATAAAAGACTAGGAATCAAACATCAACTAACTGATTTGAAGATCATTATAGTAATCTACCAGAATGTTTTTTAAGATCGTGAATATGGAGTTATCATAGTAATGAACAATCAAACATCAACTACTTGCAAAAATATATATCATTAAAAAATCTGAACCGAAATCTGAGGAATCTACCAGAATGTACAACTGCAACTCATCCTTTTTATATTAATTTTGTGAAGTGAATAGTTGGGCAGATCTCTGTCTTACCCTTAACTACTCTCTCAAACTGATATATTCCATTTCTGCCCTGTAATTCGATTCCAACCAACGAGAAATTTCATGGAAATGTTATTTCCAGCTTAACATTTGTAAGTACATGTAATTTTAGCTTTTCATGGGGGACCCACAAAATGGAAGTGTATGAAGAGGGCCGTTGGAATTAACTGGCACGTGCCTTCTTATTCTTTCTTCCTGTTTTATATGATGTCTTCTTGGCTCTTATACTTTGCCTTTTGCTTTCTTTTGACTCCACTCCCATCAAATATATATCATTAAATTACCTAAATGCTCAACCTCAAAACCCATGACTTGCTCGTCCTCTCCACAGTAACACTAGCTCTATATTCTTTCTCGGATTTAGTACAAATTTGGGATAGATTTGTGTTACATTCTGGTAGATTCCTTTGATGATTTTATTGGCGTGCTTTTTTTTTATTTAAAAAAAAAGATGGAAATTCATTCAAACAAGCCTTCCATGAAAAGTGAAATATAACTAACTGAAATTTTCTTTTCCTAGGTTTTAGGAATATTTTTGTGAATATAAGATTTTTAAGGCTTTTGAATGATCCAAAATGATATTACCTTATGTTTCTTGACATTTTAAATACTAATATTAAAAATGACAGGATATCAAACAATTTTGCAATTTGTGAAAAAAAGAAGTTTAATATCAAACAATTTTGCAATTTGTGAAAAAAAAGAAGTTTGTATCACTCGTCCTTAGAAAATGTTTGTACTGCATATTCTATACAAAACCCTGTTTCGACAACAACGAATCTTTCCGTGGCAGACTAACATCCATTGAATCCCAGTTCTTATAATAGTTGCAGACTTGCAGCTATGATCATAATCAACCTAATAGGGTGATTCAATCCAGATTGGCTGCATCCAACATGGGCTAAGAAGCAAGAATATCAATCCTAAATACAAATTTACTGCCTTATGAACAATAGCTTTCTATTTCAGCAAATCTATGATCCTTAAACTACTTTATGTAAAATCTACTTTATCTCACAGAGTGGGTCAAGGAACTCAACATATTTCGCAACATTTCTTTATCCTCGAGCCAATTTTCATGCTTTTCCCAAACCAACACTGTCTCCTCTGCCTTCGTATATATAAATTTCAGTTAGTTATATTTCACTTTGTCATGATCTTACCTACTTTGCCCAAACCAACACTGCCTCCTTTGCCTTCATTCTGGCAATGTGCCTCCTTTGCCGACTATCCCAAATTTGCCTCAACCCTCCCTTCCTAAGGCAACTCTGCCACCACTTCCTAGCTTCCCCACCATACTAGCAGGTTGTTTGCCAAGCATTCCCTCAATTCCCACTGTGATTCCCTCTAAACCATTTCTTTCTCCACCCCCTGCAACCCCAAGTCCTTGAGAATGCTTAGCACTTTATAGCTGATGGAGTTTGTATCAGTCTAAAGTTGCTATGCTCTGGTCTAGCAGCAATTATAATAGATGCATTTGTATTTGTTTGAAATTATTTGGATTGGAGTTTGTATAACTTTCTTTTTTGGTTTTTACTTTTCTTGTACTTTGTATTGTAGCAAGTGTCCTATTTGTTTATGAATTATGATGACATCTTAATATCATATACCAGTACTTAATTTTTCAAGTGCTTTCAAAGCTTAATTCACAGTGAGACTTGGCCATGACTATAGCAGGCCTTGTGTTTAGTGTCCTGCAGCTGCAGGAGGCAATCAAACAAACTCACACTTAACATCATGAACAAGACATCACACTCTACCATTGATTGTAAGCTGTATATAAACAGAGACAAAGCAATAAAAGATTAAGATTGATTCTTCTCAAATATCCTTTTGTTTCTTCAACATAGACATTTATACTCCAACACCCAGCAAACTCATGGACAAATCTTCATAGGATTAACTTAACCGGTAGAGTTGATGCCAGCAAAAATTAATGAGATGAAAGTAGTCTTAATTTACTTCCGTAGTTTTTAAAATTCTCTGTTCCCAAGATTTAACATATTGAAAAAATATGAAAACAAGAACGAATTAAATAAGTAGATATTAAATACACACACATTCTATCTCTATCTCTCCTTCTTAGAGCCACCGTTGTTAAAAATACTCAAGATTTGTTATGTGGTTTATAATTGATTCGTATTAAAATTATTTCAATGAAGCTAGAAATAGTAGAATTAAAGATACACTTTTTTAAAAAAGAAATTGCTTATAGTAACTTGACTATAAGAGAGGAATAACAATTTTGCTGAAAAAATTACTAGGAATGTGAAATTCAACCAATCAGCAATTGATTAGACACATCAGCAAATTGCTAAAGGTAAACCAAATACGTAATTCACTCAACAAAATATAACTCCTATAGGAAATATCACCTTAAAAACAACGATTCCCCACTAATTGAGTATAATTTGTCTCCCATTCATATACTTCAGATCAGTGGGGAAATATCACCTTAAAAACAATGATTTCCCACTCTTATAGATTATAATTGTCTATTTTATTTGAGCGTATTAAAAGTATTTTATAAAATATCATAAAATAAAAAGGGCAAAGGAACCAAAATGAGTTAATGGTTATTTCCAAGTGGTTTTTGACCTGAGTTTTGTGCATAGCGATTAGCGATTGGTGGCATTTGTCTAGTTAGTAGAGGTCAAGTAGTGTGTATGGCTGCGTTCAGTTTACTAGCTGTTTGTATGAAAGCTCCAACAACTAGGGAAGTAGCTAAATACACATTTCATACACACACCTTGTCCTCTCTACATAACAATTTTATCATATCTATAAAAGTCCAAATCTTAACTTTAGCCAACGATATTTTGCTGCCCACTAATAATGGAAATAATAGTATCATCCTGTTGAAACACCAACATCATGCCAGGTTGCAGACAAACAATAAGATATTGAATCATGCCAATTGCTAATTGCTAATGATATTGTCGACATTTTTATTATCTGCAATTCATAATTCCTAAAATTGCATATGCAAATTAGGGGGGGGGGGGGGGAAATCAGTGCACCAAACAAAAAACTTCTCTCTCAAATCATCAGTTACATGTCTAATATTCCGTAAATTTGAATCTGATGCTCTTTTCTGTCTCCCTTTGGTTTCCCACCATAATTACTAATGTGTCTCTTATAAAATTTTCAGGATTGATAAATGCATGTTCTGCAGCTGTAGTGGGTAATGAATTTCTCCGGTTGTAAATTTCAATATAACTACATGAAGCACTTATAATATGCATTTTAATTTTTTCATTACACAATGTTTCTACTATATTTTTTCTGAATTTTTATGTGTCAAGAGATCATTTATATTGATATTTAACTTCCAATTGCCACACACAATGGAACAATTCTTTTCTAACTCCTTTATCTCATCTCCTAGTCCTAGGCCAACTTCTCCTCCACAACCTGTGCTATAAATACTTGAGCCCACGGCTTATTTACGCCAGATATGCCTAGTGGAGGATATAAAGAAAATTTATTTGAAGGCTACAAGCGGCATTTCTCCCTTGGTCAGATGTACTTGCTTTTGTTTATTACAGGGGAAGAGTTCGAACTCATGAAATTAGTTGCAGAGTTGTATGAATCATCGTAGAAGTGAAAGGCTGGGTCCAATGACTAATTAACTTCTGAAACTTCCAAAAAAAATGTTAGCACTATTTATTGTCTTTCTTCTTTACCTCAATAATGCGGGCTATACTACAGGTTCAGTGAACAAACCATGCCAATTACTTCAGATCAGAACAAGTTCCACTGTCAATATAATCAGTAATCACTACGTAGAATGCAGGCTTAGGTTCTATTAGCGAGTAAGGAGGGGAGTGGGGAGTGCGGAGGCCTAGGTTCTGTGGAGCATCCGCAAAGCTTGGCTACCACCAAACCACAATTAATAATATAAATCCTAAGTATAAAAGTGAGTACCTGAAATTAGGTGGTAGACGGTGTCTCATTGGGATGCCAGGGAGTAGCCGAAGGTGACTCGCTGGGACACTGGAGAGCGGCCTCCAGTGGGACACTAGGGCAAGGGATTTGGGAAATTGAGGGGGAAAATTAGGGATTTGAGGGGAGGAGGATGATGTGTGAAAATGATCTGAATGGGAAAGGAGAGTAAATATTTCAACATGAGGCAGCCAAAATATGCCTTAGATTTCACCGCTATATTTAAAACATTTAAAGGCGGAATAAATCTGTCTCTAATTCTCTCTTTAAAGAGAAAAAATTAAATTAAAAATAAAAGAATTAAGCTTCACAGGAATTCGTCTCCGCAGAGGTGGCTTTTGAGGCAGAATATTTTCGCCTCTAAATCTACCTCTAAATTTTTATTTCCATTTTTTTAAAAAAAAATCATTTGCGACTTCTAAATTCGCCTCTATTTTGGGGGTGAATTTTTTTCCACTTCTAAATTTTGTCTTAAAATAGATTTTATTTTGTAGTAAAACCATTTACAATGGTGGGGACCACAATAAATTACATGCACAAATGGCTTGAAGCTAGGTAAGATATGTACAGAATAATAAATTACATGAAATCTGATATTAAGGGACAAAATTGACATAATGAGTAAAATTATAATTTTATCTTGTGTCAATAGATGGTTACAAGAGTTCATAAATACTAAGTTTGTAAATTAGACAAATCAAAATGTTCAACATTGACTTATCATAATTTTATGAATTATCAAAAGTGCAATCATGAATCTTTAATGAAATGACTTCATGATTAATAAAATTGAATTGTCTTAATGTGATTAAAATATCTCAAATTTATTGTAGATTGAAATTTTTATGTCTAAACGAATTCCCCACTTAGCTTTGAAAAATTCAATCCACATTGAGTTTGAATAAATTTAAATTAATTGATAGCATTTCAGCTAATGTCTTAATCTTATTTTAATTTAGACAAAGAGTTATTTTAGACAAATGTTATCCTAAGCATGCTTGAAAATGTGAGAAACGTTTTTGTCACTAAAGAGACAAAAATAATTATCATATTAGTAGTCTAAATTAAAAAGTGTTATTTTAATTAGACAATGAAATTTTAATTCAAAGGTTTGTCTTAATTAAGACAAGTGTTGTCTTAATTATGACAACATTTATCTTAATAATTAATTTTGGTTTAACTATTTTAAATTAATATTTGAATTGTTTAAATATTTAATTTGAAGAAGTTGATTAAAATTAAATTAAATCTCCATTTAATTAGGAATTTTAGTTATAGCATTTTACTAGGATAAAATTAATTTCATTACTTATTCTAATATTGTTGCAAAGTTTGAATTGTTCAAACATGTGAAACAACCTCCTCCTAAGAGTTGCACAGCCAAAGGAAAAGAATTGGTCTTTGAAATGGTAAAATATATTCCCTTCTAATTATCCTAATTATCTAAATGAATAAAGGCGTTGGAAATTAAAAAAAATTTTAATTTCTTAGGTAACCTACATTTATTAATAAACTAACTATGTCAAAAGAATTTACTTAAGAAATTCATTTATTTGAATTTTTAATTCAAGTATGATCAATTAGAAAGTCACATATGTTTTATTTAATATTTAACTAAAATAGGTTATTATCAAAATTAATAATATGATTATTAATTAATTAATATTAGATAATTTGATTATCTAATATTCTCCATTAGTAAGCGTGTAAATCCTTAATGGCTAGGGATTGAATTTTGAATTATATTCAAATGTTCTCACTTGACCTAGGATTAGCATACTATATATGCAACCTCTCTCTCTTATGGCCCGACAAGTGAATATTTGAGAAAAGAAGAGTGAACTAGCCTCTCACTTGAGAAAGAGAGAAGAAAACTTTGAGAGAAAATTTTCTCTTAAAGCCAAGAGTATTGTGAGTTTGGAAAAATAATTTGAGTGATTTTAAAATACAATTCCACACGCCACACTAAAAGAAACAAAGGGAAATGCTTTCTAATTTAATTTTGAAAGTTATCAATTATTGTTCTTTCATCTTTTGTTTTGTTCCAATCACTAAACCTATTCACCGTAAATTCTGTGGATTGGTGTTGCCAAAAGAATATGCAGTTAGTGTACTTGTTTGAGAAGTGAATTACAAGATTAAAGTGACTACAAAATGTATGTAAAATTCTTATCTGTTTTACTTTACTTTACAATCGTGAGTTGTTTGCTTGATGTTTTGTTTCTGCTTGTTTACAAGCTTAAATGTTTTAAAATTTTTAAAATCCATGCATGTACAATAAACACTTAAGATAAACAAATAGATCCAACACGAATGTCCTTAAAAGCACAAAGGTTAGGCCAAAAAATCACAATACAATGCAGGGCAAGAGTTATTTGAGCAACAAACATTAGATTATGGTTAAGAGAAGGTATTACAAGAATTGAGTCCAAATTCATAGTTTTTGTAAGGGAAATTGAGCCTTCTCGAATTACTGGAGATGGATCACCTTTGGCTGTAGACACTATGATCTATTCAAAGGGTTTCAAAGTTGGTATATTTTTCTTGTCAAAGGTCATATGATCAGTAGCACCTAAATCAATTACTCATTCACTATTTCTATTAGCAATAGAAATATAAAAGATCTTACCAATGTTATCTGAAGTTGTGGCTAAGGAGGAAGCTTCCACAAGGGGCTTCGGAGACTCAGCTACAGTAACATATGCCCGATGAGAAGATTTTGTATTCTGCTTGCGTGGTGCCTTGGCAAGGTCCCACCAATCTGCATACCTAATTAGTTCACAACATTGGTCTTTAGTATGCCTAGTTCCTCCACAGTGAGTGTAAGTTCATTCAGTCTTTGCATCCCCTACTTCATAGCTACGGTTCTGTGTCCCCAAGGCTTGTTTAGGTTTGGATTGAGATGTGGTTTGCACTAACTGAGGTACGGCAGTGCATGGGCTCTGAGTTACCAATATCAATAGTTATAATAGCTCTGCGAACAGAGTGGCGTACATATACATAAGCTTCCTCAAGGTCCAACACAGGATCCTTCCTAAGAATCCCACCCCTGATTTGTTCATATTCAGCATCTAACCCATTCAGGAAAATGTGCACATGAAATTGTTTAATAGATTTTGCATGGGCAATAACATCTTTAGGGTCTTTCATTACAACCTTATCCCAATGAATTAGTTCTTGAAACATTTCTACAAGATCACCATAATAAGTGGATAGAGGACGGCCAACTTGTTTGGTAGAGGAGGCTCATTGAATAAGAGTAAATAATTGTAATTCATCCAATCCATCATAGAAAGCTTTCGCTGAAGCACCTCGAATCTCACGTGTTGTACTCAATCAGATGTATCTCTTCATGATTTCTAGTGTCATTGAACTCAGTAGCCATCCCTTCACTATTTGGGTTTTCAGCATACTACTTTGTATAGGATGCATCAGTATCCTTTGGAAAAGGGGTTTTGCCAATGATAGACTCCAATTTCTCTCTTCTTGCAATTTTCATTTCCATAATTTGGGACCAAATATCACAATTAGTTTTAGTGAGGGTTACACTAGTTGTAAAACCAAAACTTTCAAATTGAATATGCATTACTGGTGTAGGGGTTTTAATTTTTTTTGGATTTATCACTAGCCATTTGTGCAATATTATGCTAAATTAGAGAAGAAAAATATTGATGTAGTGGAGTAACGCAGCAATGGCTAGCAAATCTGGTTAACAATGGTTAGCTACAGGTGAATGATGGCCAGCAAATCTGGGTTATAGGTCTTCGACAGGTGAACGACGACTTAAGATTTCGGGTGCTTGGTGAGCTTCAGGCATTGACAAGTTACAGGAGTTTGAAGGTGAGTGTCTTCGACGAGTTACAAGCCTTCGACGGTGGACTTCTAGGTGGCTGGAGCTGGCTTTGACTATGGGCTTTGATACCAAGTTCAAACTAAGTCACGGGTTCCAGGGGAAAAACTTCATTCTATATTTTGTAAAAAATAATCTAATGGGATAAAATAATGGTTTTCAACTATTTCTACAACTACAAAACCATTTACAAAGGTGGGGATCACAATAAATTACATGCACAAATGGCTTGAAGCCATGTAGGATATGTATAGAATAATAAGGAATGGGAGAAAGTCAAAAAATTAGAGGTAGAAATCGAGGAGTATTACACCTTGAAAGAAGTTGAGGAAAGATTGAAATGGTATGGCAAGATGTTAGTGGTGAATTAGTAATGGAGAAAAGGGAGGAAAGGAGTTTAGAGAAAGAAAAGAGTTCTCAAAGTGAGTTAATTAGTGAAGAGGTTATACCGAGTAAAGAAACTGTTATTGAAGGAAATAAAGAATTATAATTAAGATTTGGATAGAGAATTACTATGCAAGCTATAGAATTGTGAAGAAGCATAGTGTAAAAGGAGTTGTGCAGGTAGATAAGATTGCACATGGATAAGATCAGGTTTGGCCATTTGGGTTATCATAACGAATTCAAGAGAGATGGCTAAATGCGTAAAAAAGCATGGTAAGTGGGAACCTAGTGGTTGATTCAAGGAGGAAGTATGGTATGAAGGGTTGGTTTACAGGGTATGCAATGAAGATTGGAAATCAATGGTAAAACTCCCCAGTTAAAAATGAGAAATAATTAATAGTGGTGTATTACTAAAGAATTGATTCTTTTAAGCAATGAGCAAGTTCTAAAGGGTTACTAAGGGATGAGAAATTGGTTCAAAGGGGTTTAAGTGTTAAAGGAAGAAATTTTCAATGCTTCAAGTTCAAGCTTTAAATCTAAGATTATAAAGAATGGGCGTGCATCTAGAAGCATAGAGCATGATGTGATACAAACCCAATATACAAAAGACTACCAATTCTATAAGGAAGATGGATATGAGGGCACTTTTGGCAAAACAAAACCAATATAAGGGGGCGATCGACTGCCCCTATGCAGTCCACCGCAGCCCTTGTAAGTGCAAAAATATGTGAAAGGAGAAGAAAGCAAGATAAAGGGTAGGTAAGCAAAGCAAAAGAGGATTTGAATGATAAGTAAAGTCATTAATATTAAGTAAGAATAAGTGGGCAATACAACTTGGGAGTAAAACGAGAAATTGGAGCAGCAAATGACATCGGCTATTGTTGTTAGAGCAAGTAAGTATTGAAATTAGAAAAGTTATGAGGGAAAGGTAACTTAAAATTTTTTTCAGATGCAAAGCTAATGTTGAAGAAGATAGTACATAGAAATGGAATAAGATATGTTCATAAAGATAAGGATGATTATAGAGGTTGAAAATTCAATAAACAGCAAGGAAATTAAACGAGAAAGTAAATACTAGCTCAATAATAAATAAATAAATAAATATATATATATATATATATATTTATATGTATGTATGTATGTATGTATGTATTTAAATAATTAGTAAAAATATTTTGTAAACAAATCAGCCAGTCAGAATCAGTATATGCCATGAAGGCGTGAAAAGGTGTGTAAATTGTAAGTTAAAGGATACAACAAGGCTGTATTGTCAAGGCTTAAGCTATTTAGGCGAGATTGGTAATGCGTAATGTCAAAACCAATTAGTTGTGATGTGACAGTCAAATATTTAATGGTTTGGGGAAAGAGAAATTGGTAGGTTATATATTACGACCTAGAGTGAAAGGGAAAAGCAAGACCTGGATAAATCGTAATGTGAGGAGTGATCAAATTATTAATGGAATTGGGATATATCTTGTGTTTACTTGTTTAATACCTTGCGGCAGGGAAACTAATAAGTGAAAGGTTACTTTATTAGATACCCAAATAGAGGTAGAGTGGAATCCATAAGAGAGAAACGCATTATGGCATTGGTATGGAAACTAAATTGTTATTGCATAAATAATGGCAGCTCAATGAAGAAAATGAAAAAGAATAGTCAGTGGTGATTAATAGTATGCAAAGAACTTGCATTTAAACAAACTAGATATGGAAATGGAAGTATAAACTAGAAGCAAATGTGAAGATAAGAAGTGAGAATCAAGCTACAATCATCTATTGATGAAAAAAAGAGATGCTAACTGTAAACACCTGATTTTGTCCAGGTAATTTTTAAAAAATTTTAGAAAAATAACAAAAATACAAAAAAAAATTTAA
>JASKGM010036759.1:0-23759 GCA_034509205.1 Ceratonia siliqua
CACGATAGTGTCTAAGCAAACTAACAGATTCCGAAAACCCCTTTCTTACTTACTTTTGATCTTCAAAGAGTTTTCCTTCCTCCCGAAAAGTTATCTTCTTTCTTCTATTTTTTTTTATTCTCCTTCCCTTGTTCCGTGGCTTCCTAATTCCATGTTATAGACAAAACCAAACCCACCCACTCTGAAATACTCCTCATTCACTTGAAAATTCCTCTCTTCTTTATCCCCTTAGGATGTGCTGGAGGTGGGAAGAAGAGAAATCATCATTACGGCACAAAAAATCTGTTTCAGGAGAGTAGCAAACTTCCCAAAAGTCTTCGGGCATTTAATGGAATGATCCAAACAGTGGCCATCGAAGCTTTAGCAACTGTAGCAGAGGTGATGGATAGCATGGCATGAGCTGGTGTAGCATAGAAACCTCACGAAGGAAGATGACTCATCAGCAGGAAATCCCTTCGGTCAGAAGCATCCAGACACGAGCAGTACACCTGAGAAGAGGCTGAGGCGTTTCCCCGCAAGGCAACCGTACTGAGCATAGAAGTGGCCAAACTGGGGGATGGGTTTTGATGGACCGGATAATGATATGTACTGGGCTTGCGTGATTAAGAAGTTGGGCTTAACATAGGAAGAGGAATTAGCTATATATTCTTTTCTGATTATTCCTCTCCTTGTTCCATTCACTCTTCCTCCTTTTACTTTCCCTCTTTTATATGAAGATGAAATTTCATACTGTCCCAATTCATATTTTTCTTTTCTCCTTTCTCATTTTTTTATGTTTTTATTTTCCTCATATTTTTGCTTTATGGCAAATATTCCCACATTTCCTTATTTTGCCATATTTTCTTAATTTTCCTTAATTGTTGCTATTTTCTCAAAACTTTTAAAATTTACCCGGACAAAATCAGGTGTTTACATTCACAATACATCTTTAATATTTAATTTGATAAGTGCTTAATATGAAAAAAAACTGAAACATAGCAATTGAAACACAAAACAGAGGGAAGCACAATATACCCCTCCTAGACGACATCGTGTAATGTTAAAGGGGAAGCTGTTCTTGGGTAACCTACATCAAGGAGCTGAGAGGAGAAAAACAAGAAGAGGAGAAGAGACAAACTGAGGCAAAAAGGAGAAACAACCTAAGGTCTAGAGTAGAAGCTGCTACCACACTTGAAGAACTCCAACAAGGTCTATGACTGTCCAGCCTTCCTCCACCACCTGCTTTCTCCATTTTCTAGCCATATTTCTTGCTCTTTTTATTCCCTAGTTTTCTATTTAGTTTTAGTTTGTATTTTATGATTTCTTTGAGATGTATGACTTAGAATAATTTAATTTTGAGTGTTTTATTTTCCTCTTGTTTAACTTTGATTCTAGTTGTTTTCTTGTTCCTTTAGGCTTCCATTAGACTTACAATACAATTGCTATGAGTTAATTTTAAGAACTTTGTTAGTTTAATATAAGGATGAACACTATATAATCTTTATTTTGGGGTTTTTCAAGCTTTAACTCATATTTTATCAATTATTTTCTAGTCTAGCTTAGTTTTTAACTAATTTTTGTTAATCTCTTTGTACAATTAGATATTAGATTTATTGGTTTCATTTTTATTATTATTAATTTTCTTTTAATAAGTGGTTAATTTAGATTTAATTCTTTATTTTGCCTCATTAGTTGACTAATGTTTAATTAGTTAGCTTGCTTTATAATATGGTATTTAATTAGTTTCAAATTTAATTCTTAATGCACTGTTAATTTAATGCAAAGCACCCTTAATAAGATGAATACGACATTGAGTACTTTAGAGAGAGGGAGATTTCCAGCAAGTGCATAATGTCTCAGGGGAGGTTATTGAAACAACAAACGCCATTATTACTTTGAGAAGTGGAAAGGAAGTTCCCCATATTAAGATGACCATGGATAGACAAGTAGTTGCTTCTGCACCTAAAGATGTAATAAAGACTGGTGAAGTTGAAAAAGAACTAAGGAAAGTGAGACTAGAGCCAAAGAAGGTGGTGAGTGTAGAGGCATAAACTAGTAGGGGGAACCAACCTATGGTTCCTTATTCTTAAAGACTGGAAGTTGGCCAAAAGAAAAAATACCATACTGGGATTCAAGAAATCTTCAAGCAAGTGAAGATTAACATTCCACTCTTGGATGCCAAACAACAAGTGCCTTCGTATGCCAAATTTTTGAAGGACTTACGCATAATGAAGAGGAAGCTAAATGTAAAGAAGAAATATTTCCTAACAAAGCAATCCAATGCATTGATATTGAGTGAGACCCCACAGAAGTTCAAAGATCTCAGCTCTCCCACCATTTCCATCATGATCGGTGAGTCACGCATGGGGAGAAGTCTACTTGATTTGGGGAGCAGTGTGAACTTGCTACCATTCTTAGTATATGAGTAGTTGGGATTAGGTGAACTAAAAGAACTCCATCATGCTTCAGTTGGTTGACAAATTAGTCAAGGTGCTAAGAGGCATTAGTTAAGATGTACTGGTTCTAAGTAGACAAATTTTACTATATAATGGATTTTGTAGTTCTTGATATGCAGCATCCTATCTCTACTATTCACCAAGAGCCTGTCATCCTTGGACACCCATTCCTTTCTACCTCCAATGCACTGATCAATTGTCGAAGTAGAGTATTGAAGCTCACATTTAGGAATTTGACACTAAAGATGAATGTGTTCAATGCTTGCAAGATGCCTAGTGGATGTGATGATTCAAAGGTGCATGCAATTGATATGGTGTATGATTTTGAAATTTTAGAGATATTATCAGTATTTGATTCTGAGAGTGTATTTAAGGATGACTCTCCCCAAGCAGTCTAAGGCTCTTGTTGAGACAATTCTTTCTTTAGTAGAGTTGACAAAATCAGAGTGGCAATTGACAGAGATAGATGAGTCCCCTCAGTTATAAGATATGAGTTACGTGAACAGTTGGCCTAGGCCATTCTTTGAAGATCTTGACTTACTGGAAGTCATGAAATCATCAGGAGAAGAAGTCCCTACATTAGAGTTGAAGCCACTACCTAAAGACTAGAAGTATATTTTCTACGCCCAATTGAAGACACATTTTTGGTAGTCATTTCTTCTTAGCTTACTTCGAAGCAAGAAACTGAATTATTGATAGTGTTGAGACAACATCGAGACGTGATAGTATGGACTATTGCAAACATCAAGGGTATTGACCCTTTAATCTGTACCCACAATATTTTTTTGGAAGGGGATGCGAAACCAATTCGTGATGCACAACACAGGTTGAGTCATACCATGAAGGAGGTGTTGAAGAATGAGGTGCTGAAATTGTTAGCTATGAGCATTATATATCCTATCTTGACAGCAAGTGGGTAAGTTCAACACAAGTAGTCTAAAAAAAAATATGGTTTGACTATCTTTGAAAAGGCTAATAGTGAATTGATCCCAACTAGGAAGGTAATGAGCTAGAGAATGTATATCGATTACTGAAAGTTAAATTCAGTTAGTCAAAAAGATATTTTCCCATTACCTTTCCTAGATCAAATTTTAGAGAAAGTAGCTGGTAATGCTTTTTATTGTTTTCTGGATGCCTTTTTGGGTATTATCCAATTTTCATATCATTAGAGGATAAAGAGAAGACCACCTTCACTTGCCCCTTTGGTATTTTTGCATTTAGAAGAATGCCATTTGGTTTATGCAATGTACCTACTACTTTTTATTGTTGGATGATGAGCATTTTTTCTGACATGTGTGAAGTTTTTATGGATGACTTTTTTGTGCTTGGTAAATCTTTTGATATTTTTTTGAAAAATGTTACTGTTGTTTTAAAAATATGTGAGGAGAAAAAATTGTTGCTAAATTGGGAGAAATGTCTATTTATGGTCACTAGTGGTTTGGTACTTGGACATTTAGTGTCTGAACGTGACATACAAGTTGATATGGCCAAGACAGAATTAATATCTCAACTACTTATTCCTAAGACAGTGAAGGATAGACGTTCTTTTCTTGGCCATGTTGGGTTCTATCGGTGTTTCATTTAAGGCTTTAGTTAGTAGTATTACAAAACCATTGTGTACTTTGTTGCAAAATGATACTGCCTTTTTTTAAACTGATAAGTGCCAGCATGCTTTTGAGAACCTGAAGGAACACTTAATAGTTGCCCTTCTCAATGGGACTTAGCATTTTAGATTGTAACCGATGCTAGTGATTTTGCTCTTAGTGCCGTTCTTGGCCAAAGAGTATACAACAAGCCTTCGGTCATATATTATGCAATTCTTGGGAATATGTTGCCCTAAAAAGCGAGTTGTATTTCTCAATTTGATGTAAATACATTTTGATATTAGTAAATAAACTAATAAAGAGTTTATTTATGTAAGCTTTATTTTTTAGCTATTAAGGTTCCTATATTTTAATAAACCAATATACATTTGCATACGAGTTATGTAAAAGAGAAATATGAATTTTTAGATGAATCTAAAATTATATTCATAGTCACTGAATAGAGCCGGTCACTTTATTCAATTAGGATTATAGTGTCCAGATTACCTTCATAGAAAGAATGAGATTCTTTTATAGGAATAAATCTCAAATCATTGAAGGAGTAGATTTTAGGTAATGATACCATTAAATGAATTGGAATCAAGTAAGATATCAAGTTCAAGGTAATACAAATACTTTGAACTTGAAGTCACACATATTGCTTCTGCTAGTGACAGAATCAAAATCCTAATGGATTATGGGCTCGTGTTTATGACCATTGTGATATTTGATGTACTATGTATATTAGAATCATAGTAAGAGTGAACATCTGGGAACATAAATATAAGAAATGGAGTTCGTAGATGTAAACACCTGCTTTTGTCCAGGTTATAAAAAAGAAAAATTCAAAAAATTAACAAAAATACAAAAAATTAAGAAAATAGGAAAAATAGGAAAAACAATAATAATGATAAAAAAGAAATCACAAAATGAAAGAGAAAGAAAATTAATTAATTAAAAAGACCAAAATAAATAAATAATAAAAGAAAAGAGAATAAAAAAATGAAACAAAAAACACAAAAGAGCCCAAATACCCTTCCTTTTTTTTTTCTTTTTCTTCTTTTCTTTTTCTAGCAGCCTAGACCATCTAACCCAGTCTCCCAACCTATGCGCTACAACTACCATTAGTCCAAATCTCGTCCAACTCGGTCTAAGAAGCCAGCCAAATTCGCCAACCCACACATAACCTAATTCTTCTCTTTCCCTCCTCTGTACCTCATGCTGCTGATCCCTCCTTTCTCAGCACTTTCTCTTTGTCTCCTTCACCTACCTTGCACCATCACGCCACTGCTTTCCCCTGTATTCACTGGTTAGCAGAAGCTCTGTTTTGGTTCCTCCCTCGGTAAAGTTTTTTCCCGATTATCTCTCGCGCGTGGTTGGAGTAAACACTCCCTTGCTCTATACCTCTCGATAGCTTCTGATTTGCGATACCTTGGCCTCCTGCGCAAAAAACACTGGCTCGACCGTGTCTCTTTGGCTGCGAATATTAGTCCTCTTTCCACGACCTACCTATTTTTGGTTGGGAGAAGCATAGCTGAAACTTGGTGTCTTAAGGTTATAAAGCGCGTTGCAAGAGACAGAAGAAAAAAAAAATTGTGGGGAGGGATTTCGGAAGAGTTAGTTTATTGAATATTTTGGTGGGTCAAAATTTGAAGAGGTTTTGCTTTTTTCTTCTGGAAGGTAAGTTTTGATTCCTTTCTTTATTTTGTTATGGATATGAAATTGTTTTAAACTTCTGTGGACTTGAATCCTTGTTCTTAATTTTGGTTTCCATATTGTTGGTTTGAAATCGTTCTATTTCCATGGATTGGGACTTTCCTTTTATTTTTGTTTTGGTAATCTCTTGACATGAGTTTTTTATTCTATCCTTTTTTAATCAGTCCTTGTAAGCTTTTTTATTTTATATATAGTTAATATGATAAGTTGATTTTTTGTAACTGTTACTTGCTCGTATAAGGATTTGATATTTCTTTTTATTTTTGGTTACTTGGGACTAACAGTTGAATTTGATTTTTGGGATCCTGGTTCGTTAATCCAAGCATGTTTGATGTTCACATGTTGATTTTCCTTGTCTGGTTCGTTAGTTTGTTAATCTAAGCATGTTTGATATTCACATGTTGATTCTATTTGGTTCATTAATCTGTTAATCTAAGTATGTCTAATATATGTTCAGTTCACATGTTGATTCGATTCTTGGTCCTTGGGTCTATTTGTATCAACTTTGGTTTTAGTCCTAGAGACAAAGTGTGGTTAATTTGCATTTTAAGCATCTTTTGATTTGTGGAGCAAAGTTTTCTCTTGCCTCGAATGTTAGTAGTTTGAATTCAACTTGGTTTTTGTTTAAATATGATCATGCCTTGGATTTTAAATATGTTGATACTAGTATTTTTACATCATGTCCATCTTGATACTTTGGATTCCCTATCTTTGAGCTTCAATATAGATTGAACATTCTTAGTTTAATGGATGAACGCATCCTCTTTTAATGTGTATAATTTTTTTTTATACTCCTAGCTTTTTAGTTTTGGTTTTATTTATTTATTATTGTTTCATTTTTTTATGAAACATTGTATGATATTTTATTCTCTTTTCTTCCCCCATTGTAAGGCATAGGTCGTCCCTTCTTTTTTATCATTTTGGTCATTTCATTTACTTTTTCCTTGTGTCTTTATTTTATTTAGTATGTTGGGATTGTTTATTTTATGTTTTCTTTTAATTCATTTGGAAGGTTTTTTTTTTAGGGTTCAAGGGTTCAATCAATTTTTTAGGGTTTCAAGGGCCCAACAATCATTTTTCTCAAAAGGGCTGCAAAAGCCCAACAATCATTTTTCTTAAAGGGGTTTCAAGGGCCCATTCAAAATATTTCTCAATAGGGTTCCAAAAAAATTCCTTAACCCCTTTAGGGCTACGTAGGCACTTACATAGTAAGACAGGTTTGGTTCTTTCATGTTTTTTATTTTCTCTCACGATAAAATGGGTAATTAAATTAATACAATGAATTTAAGCATAAACAATTTAGGGTAACCATCCTTAGGATAAACATTGTGGGGTGCCTAACACATTTCCTACACGTAATTAGACTCTCAAACCATTCATTTGGTTTCAAGGGCCAGTATTTGATTTTTAAAAGATCTCAATTATCCTTTTAATTAATTGGTGGTGACACCATTTTTATCTCCATGTTTTTTTCTTTTTGTCTCCTTAAGGTCATGACAATGCCTTTTACCCAACCATCATGTTGTGATAGTAGCATTACATCACTTCTGGTGATTTTAGGAAGACAAGTGACATATATATGTCTGGTGAAATGATGAATTAGCTATTCATCATTTATAGATAATTTTAGAAAAGTTCTAAAAGATTGGTCACCTATAGGATGAAATAAGAGATTAGGGGATAAAATTGATATAAGGGGTAAAATGTTATTTTTACCTTATGTCAATGGATGGCTACGAGGGTTCAAAAACATTAGGTTTGTAAATTGGATAAATCAATGTTCTACATTGACTTCTCGTAATTTTAAGAATTTTTAAATAGTGCAATCATGAGTTTTTGATTAAAGGACTTTATGATTAATAAACTTGGCTTATCTTAATCAGATTGAAATAATCCCAAGTTTATTAAAGCTTGAAATTCCTATGTCCAAACAGATTCCCCACCTATCTTTATAAAATTCAGCCTACAATAAGTTGGAATAAATTTTCGGACGAAATTAATTGATAAAAGTTTAGTTGATGTCTTAATTAAGAGAAGATTTGTCTTAATGTAGACAAAAAAATTATTTTAAGACAATAGTTGTCTTAGTACATTTTTGTATGTCTTAAAAGAGACAAAAGTTATCTCAGTTTAGGACAAACTAATTTTAGGACAAATGTTGTACTAAGTATGATAGAAAATGTGAGAAACATTTTTATCACTAAAGAGACAAAAATAATTCTTATATTAGTTGTCTAAATTAAACAATTGTTGTAATTAGACAATATAATTTTAAAACAAATGTTGTTTTTTAAGGCGAGTATTGTCTCAATCTAAACAACCTTTAAGTAATTATTTTTATTAAACTACTTTAAATTAATATTTGAAATGTTTAAATTAATTAATTTAAAGAAGTTGACAAAAATAAAATAAAATTCCCATTTAATTAGAAATTTTGGCCAACACTCTTTTATTAGGATACAAATTTGAGTTAATTATATTAAATTAATCCTAATTGCTAAAGTTTGAAATATTCAAACTTAAGAGAAGCATACCAAATCTCCATGAGATGGAGAAGTTGACGGCCAAGTAGGGAGATAATGGTTTGAAATGTTCAAACATATATATTCCTAATTATCCTAATTAACTAATGTGAATAAAGATTGGCTGTTAAAAGAGTTTTAATTTTAAGGAAACCTACTTTCACTTGGAGACTAAGTCAAAGGAAATTTAATAAAATAAAATTCATTTATTTGAATATATATTCAAGCATGACCAATTAAAAAGCCCCACATGTTTTATTAAAGTATTAAATAAAATATGACTTCATCAATTAAATAATACAATTATTAATTAATAAATTAATTAGATAATTTGATTATCTACTTTTACCATGGTAGGCATGTGGAATCCCTAAGTTTTAGGGATAGTTACTTTTGAATTCAAAGGAGTGACCTAGGGTTAGGTTAGTGCAAATATAACCTAACCCTTCCCTTTATGGCCGTCACATATAAAGAGAAAAATACCTTGAGAGTGCTATATCTTTTGAGAGAAAAACACAAGAGAAAAAGTGAATTTTTTGAGTGCCATTATAAGGGTGTAACACCACACTAAGAAGAAAAAGGGAAGGCTTTGTAGTTTAATTTTGAAAGCTATCAATTATTTTTCTTTTCATCTTTTGTTCTATTCTAATCACTAAACCTATTCACCATAGGTTACGTGGATTGATGCTTCTCAAAGAATAGGCATAAGTGCGCTTGGTAAGGAAGCAAAATTGCAAGATTAAATTGACTGTAAAAGGTATGTAAAGTTCCTATTTTTTTTAATTCTCTCCTTAGTCGTGAGTTGTTTACTTGGTGTTTTGTTTCCACCAGTTTTCAAGTATGTAATGTTTTAAAATTTTTAAAAATCATGCTTGTATCGTAAACACCTAGGCTAATCACTAGATCCAACAACACAAGTCGTACTTTAAATGATGCACAGAAAAATTATACCACCACCAAGAAGGAGTTGTTAGCTGTTGTATTTTCTTTGGATAAATTTCAATCTTACATTATTAGGTCTCCTACTATCATTTTTACTAACCATTCTACTCATAAGTATTTGTTGTCATAGTAGGATGCCAAACCTAGGCTAATTTGTTGGATTCTCTTGCTCCAAGAATTCAACATTAATATTCGAAACAAGAAGGGGGTTGAGAATGTGGTAGCCAATCACCTATCACGATTGCATCTACCTAATGTGTATACTTCTACTCCTCCCTTGAGTGATAGTTTTTCTGATGAGTTTCTTGTTGCAGTGTTGCGTGCTCTATAGTTTGTAGACATTGTGAATTACCTTGTAGACATACCATTTTATTACTTTAACACTTTTTTATCTTTTTAAATATTATGCTGATCAATTCGTACGTCAATGTATTCTTGAAGATGAGTTTTCCTCTATTTTTCACTTCTACCATACTTTAGCCTGTGGAGGCCATTTCACAGCTAAGAAACTATTGTAAAAATTATACAAAGTGGACTCTACTGGCCCACCATTTTTAGAGATGTGGAGTCTTTCAGCAAGGCAGGTGAGCCTTGTCAAAAACTTAGAAAAATCATAGCATGTAACATGATGGCCCTTTCCCTTATCATTACACTTATGATATTTGACTGTAGAGGAATTAACTTTATGGGATCATTCCTATATTCATTTGGAAATTTTTACATTTTAGTTGTTGTGGATTATGTTTCAAAATGGGTAGAGGTCATACCTTGTAGAACCAATGATTATAAGGTTGCCATTCGTTTCTTGAAAGAATTGTTTGCACGTTTTACTATGCCCAAGGTGATCATTAATGATGGGGATTACAATTTTTCTAACAAAACTTTTCAAAAGCTTATATAGAAATATGGAGTGACCCACAAAGTCTCTACTCCATATCACCCCAGACTAATGGTTAAGCTAAGTTGGCTAATAGAGATAGCCTATTCCACTCGGAATGATTGGCTTGAAAAATTCCTTGATGCTCTTTGCCCTTATAGGATTGCATTCAAAACTAACTTAGGGATGTCACTTTATAGATTGCTTTATGGTTAGGCTTGTCATTTACCTGTTGAGACTTAGCATCGTGCTTTATTGGCTATTAAGCGAATTAACTTTTCACTTGATGTTGCCAAAGATATAAGAAAGTTGGAGATTTTGAAGCTTGATGAAGTAAGGAGGGAGGCCTATGACAATTCCTACTTGGCAAAGGAGCAGATGAAGGCCTTACATGACAAACATCTTGTCCTTGATCAAAAAGTGCTCCTCTACAATTCAGGACTGCATCTTTTTCCTAGGAATCTGAAAACCTAGTGGAGTGAACCTGACATTGTAAAGATTCATTCACACGGTGTGGTAAACATTGTCAATCCGAAGAATGGCAATATTTTTACTGTCAATGGAAAACTTCTCAAGCCGTTTACGACTCCCTTCAATCCCAATGAATAGGTCATGCTTATGCAAGATCCAGAGGAAGTCTTTTAACCTTTTTCCCCTTTACTACTTTCTTTAATTGCATTTTGTCTTTCATCTATATTTGTTGTTTTGCTCTCATTTTATATCTCATGCTTGGTTATCTATTTTGCTTACTTCTTTTTGTGCACTTTGTTTTCCTTTATTTGATTCATTGAGGTCCATGTCTCTCACTAGTTGGGGGGTAGCATGTGTGCACATGATAACACTTTTTTTGCATTAATATGATGTGCACTAATCTAGCATTTTGTGAAATCAAGTAGTTGAGGGAAATTATTTTTGTGAAGATTTATTTTCAAGCTTAAGCATAGAACATGATTTCTAATGCATCATATTTGGTTGATATATTGCTTGAAACATCAAAATTCTATACTTATTGAAATGAGACTTAGTAAAATTTATATAGAACGAAGGGCAAGTTTTGAAGGAAATTTTGCACATGCTTACACTTGTAGTGTTCCTCATTTACTATTCATCAATTTAACACAGTAGAAGATGAAGGCATCTTAGGGAGCTTTCCTAAGTAAATGGGTAGAAACAGTTACCCAAAACTTTAAGGGTTGTGTGTTCAACCTTTAAACAAAGTTGGCATGAAAACTGCTAGTCACTTGGGCTTTGAGGTAGTTAGAATCAGTAATGATTAATCTTAAGGTTAAAAACTCCAAGGACAAATCATGGCTAGTAAAGAGGAACATACAGACAGTTTAACTAAACAAACACATCTGAGTTCTAAGATATTTGCCCCAATTCTACGTGAAAGATTGTTGAGAAAGTCTTGGTGGATATAACTCCTGGGGTTGAGTAGTCATGTGTCACCTTTTATTAGAATTCAAAATTGTGTTTGATTGCTTATGTTTGGAGTTTGGTCTTTATGCAATATTCATCTTAATTAATTTTCACTATTTTGCTCAAGGATTAGCAAATTGCTAGTTGGGGGTGTGATTGAGTTGAATTATTGCACATTTTATACATCTAGAGCCAATATATTTCAATTCTTTCATGACATTATTATTGGTTTTAGATGAGAAAATGGTTAAGAGGCATAAATCCAAATTGTTATTTAAATTGGTTAATAGAATGTTTTATGCTTATTTTATAACTTGTGATTTAATTGGACAATATTTATTCACATGCACAGCACATCTTTAATATTTAATTTGATAAGTGCCTAATATGTAAAAAACAAAATCTGAAACATAGCAACTAAAACATAAAGCAGAGGAAAGCACAATATACCCTTCTTAGACAATGTCGTGCAGTGGGAAAGGGGAAGTTGCTATTGAGTAACCTACATCAGGGAGCTAAGAGGAGAAAAACAAGAGGAAGATAAGAGACAGACTGAGACAAAAGGGAGAAACAATTGAGGGTTTAGAGGAGAAGCTACTGCAGCACTTGAAGAACTCCAATGCGGATCCACAATTGTCCAACCTTCCTCCACCGCCTGCTGTCTTAATTTTCTGGCCATCTTTCTTACTCTTTTCATTCCCTAGTTTTCTATTTCGTTTTAGTTTGAAGTTTGTGATTTATTTTTGAGATTTATGGCTTAGAACAATTCAATTTTAGTTTTTTTTTTTAATTTCCACTTTGTTTAACTTTGATTCTAGTTGTTTTGTTATTCCTTTAGGCTTCCATTTGACTTACAGTACAATTGTTATGAATTGATTTTCAGAACTTTGTGATTTGAATATAAGGATCAACCCTAGAATCTTTATTTTGGGGCTTTTCAATTTCCAGCTCGTATTTTATCAATTATTTTCTAATCTAGCTTAGTTTTGTTAATCTCTTAGTACCATTATACATTAGATTATTAAGGTTTTAGGTTTTATTTATTTATTAATTTTTTGTTCATTAAAATGTACTTAGCTTAGTTAGTTTCTTGATTGTTTAATTTCAATTTGAATTAAATTGGTTTAGTTAGTTGCCTCTTGGTTAATTAATTTTGGCAAGTTTAATTTACTTGTTAGTTTTACTGTTTTGCATTTTAGGCTTTTACTTTTTGTTACATCACTCAAAAATCCAAATTATGAATCTGGTCCATGATTAGTGTCATTTTCCTTTCCATTGCACTCTTCATTCATCGCACATATCACCATTTTATTTTTATTTTCTCTTTGTGAATATTTTCACTATTTTACACGAGTTTTATTTTAAGCAACTTTCCTTGAAGAGATGATATAGGAATTTGTATTCCTAATTATTACGTGACACCCTTCTGCACTTGAGATAGCCTTTGTGCTGCTCATTTTTTAGTGAGTCCATTTCCAACAACAACTTAGTCTTTCAATAAGTTAAAAGATGACCAAAAAAATTAAGGGAAAAAACCCAACGGCATAAATCAAATTTCTAGAAAAAAATTGGAATATAACAGGTTTGTTCTAGATCAAAAACAAAACCAGATTGTAAAACTAATCTATATGTTTCAACAACTTCTACACTTGATGACATCCAATTTCTAGAATATATGTTGCTTTCACTTTTCAATGGTTTCCTTTCAAACATGGATTGTAGAACCAGAATCAATCCACCAAGTGTTATAAGAAACACAAACTATATTACACAAGATATGAGATTGCCTTTCTTTTCAAACCAAGCATTTTTCTTAGGGAAATCCTTCCTCATGTGTCCATTCGATTTGTCTTTCCCTATTATAGGCTTACTTCTTATCCCTTATTACCATATGTACACTTTCTATCATATCTTGAACCAATTTTCCATCCTCTTAAACACGCAATGTTAGAAGTTCATTAATTGACCATTTTTGTGTGTTATAAGAAATTTTAAGTGTTATATTGAGGCACAAGAGTGTTAAAAAAATGCACTAGGAAATCATCAGAAATCTCAATCTTTAGGGACTTTAATTAATCATATATGTTCCTCATTTGCATAATGTGCTCACGTATGCCTTTAGTGCCAGTCAATTTTATGGATGACAATTTTCCCATTAGGGTGCTTGCAAATGCCTTGCCTTAAGACTTAAATTGTTCAATAATAGCCTTCATCAGATCCTTGAGATTCTCACAATCAAGTATCTACCTACAAATACTAGTCATAGTGCAAAATTCGATAAACATCATACGCAACCAGTTTGATCACTCCAACCGGACAATGTCATCTCAGCATAGTACTAGTAGCCATGGGTATGACTAGCTCTTCATTATGAAGAGCATAGTCAAGGTCTAACCACCCTAAATGAAGAAGAACACTCTCATTCCATTCCTTATAATTGTGACCACTCAAATAGGAAACTTCGTCATTAGAAAATATCAAAGTATGATCAGCTGCAGATATATGAACAACATGCTTACTTAACAAAATATGAGGCACAAACAATCAAATATAATGATAAGCTTACCAATATATGACAAATCAAATATAAATATGAATCAACATGTCCTTAAAATATACCTGTGGGCAAAGATTTTAACACAAGTTTGACTCACTAACTTTATGATGGAACCTAGTAAATTATGAATATTTCTTAATATATGTGGGCTAATTAAAAAATTAATATAATTTTCTATTGCATCCTAATTAAACATGAAAAATATAATAATATAAAATTATCATATTAACACATTTAATTAGAATTTAATGTCATTTTACTTAGACGTGATCAAATACGCACACACACAAAGATATATATATATATATATATATATATATATATTTTTTTTTTTTTTTTTTTTATATATGCAATTATCATAATTAAAGATGTAGTGGCTATTTCTTAATAATCATATACATACTTATCACATGACATCAGTAGTGTACATAAATTAAAACATAAATATAAACTAAACTATAACCATAGCATATATTAAAATATTAATTTATTATACTAATAATGTCACTTTAATAAAACTAAACTTAATTTTGAACTAAGTAAATTTTTTCATGAGTAAATCAATAGTCTAGCCTATTGTTCAAAATAAGACCATGTTAACTTAGAATATGTCTCCAATAATATAATAGGCTTCAACAAATAAGTTCACATTTATTACTAAAAGTTCAAAATTTTTATAATCTATTTTAATTAAAGGAATTATATAATTTACAACTTAAAAAGATTACAAGAAGTAAAAGAATAAATTAGCTTAAACAGTTAGTTTAATCCAGCACTTCTAAAGGGCCTCGAACACATTCTTTGTCTAATTAAAACAAACTCAATGTTGAATAAAGATAAGGCCATCATATTTATGTCATATTTATGTGAAGGATTAAGCCCATGGCAACTGTAAACATTAGCAACCCAAAACCCAAAGCCTACAACCAAAACGGACCTGCACCTGAATCAAAATGCCGTCCACTAGCACATCTTCTAAACTTCTTAAGGACTTTCAGGCCATCATAAAAACCAAATTTAGAAGCCCAAACTTTAAACTAAAAGATTTAGAAATTGGGTCAGCTTTAAATACTTTAACAAAACCCAATTCCACTAAATTAAGGGTTCAGTGTTTATTTTTTTTATAACAAAACGTTGCATTCAGCCAAAATACACCTCAAAGGCAATGTTTCTGGAGAAAAACTAAGGTGACGTTTCATATTTGTGACATTTTTTTATTTTTGGGAATCATATTTTTTTAGAATTATATTTTTTAGGAATTGTGATTCATGGGAATGCTATAAAATACGTTTGATTTATCTTAAATATTTTTAAAAATATTAATTATAATCTTTCATTCTCGTGTTTGGTTTAAGTACAACTTTTTGAGAATGTTAAGACTTTTTACAAAAAATACCCTTAAATAGTGATTCATTTTTTTTACTTACCTTTTCATATATAATAATTATTAAATTCCAAATGAAAGTTAATTTATATAATTATATAATTTATTATTATTCTAATAATTTAATATAAATAATATTATTTTATTAACCATTTTTATATTTATAAGAATTAATATAAGTTTCTTTATCTATTACTTATTTGTCTATTTTATTTATTTATTTATTATATATATTATTTATATTATTTATTTATATATATAAATTATTATTATTATTCTATTAATTTTAATATAAATATTATTAATTTTATTAAATTATAAAAATTTTATTTATAATAGTTAATATAAACTTTTTTATCTATTTTATTTATTTATTTATATTAATTTTACATGTATATATATATATTATATATATAATTTATTATTATTCCAATTTAATATAAATATTTATTTTATTAAATATTTAAAAAATATTTTGATATTTATAATATTTATAATAACTAAAAAAAATTTATATGTATGGGATAGAGGCAAAATAAACTTTTAATATTTAGAAAACTTTCTATATTCATAGGAATCTAAGAATACCACTACCTCACATGGAAATGTTTTGATGAAAAAGTTGGCTAAAAATCATTTCTAGAAATTTTAGTTTCATGATAATAATTTTTAAAAAATATGTATTAAATGTGAGAATTTTAGTTTCCTAAATTTAGATTCCTACAAAGTTAAAAAAAATTCCCCTACCCAACGTCCCTTTAAGCTCTCAATCACTTTATCAGTATTAATACTATCTGATTTCAAGGTTTCAAATTAAAAATTAAAATAACAAAATAAATAATAAAACAAAATTTATATGTCTAACTAAACAATTATAAACGAGTTAGCATTAAAATATATTTAATTTAGTAACTGTGCCTTGAAAACAAAAATGCCTCAAAAAGTGTAAAACATATATATAGGGTGTTGATTTTGATAAAATATTCATTGCCAATCATAAGGCGTAAAAATAGGAATGAATACAGCTAGTAAATTATGGCTTAATATCAAGGTGTCCACGTTCATATATCATACCAAAAGTCTTCAAAAATTTTTAAATTCTTAGTAGCCTAAACATCTCCGACATAAGAAAACAGGCCAAAAACTTTTTCAGTAGTACAGACTCAACTAAGCATCCAAAGATGCTTCATTTACCGCAGACTTTTCAGGTCAAAGGCGTAGGCTCCAAGCCTCCAATGGTAAACATGCAACAGGTAAATTCCTACTCTTTTGTTTTTCAATGCTTGTTCATACGTATAAATTTTTTTTTTTTCATTTATAAACATGAACTGGTATAGTATAACCAAAACATATAGGACTAATACTTTGAAAATTTGACAGTGAAATAACAAAGTTCATGGCTAGGCAGAGAAAAAATTCATAACTCTGATATCACATGTAAACAAAATATACAAATTGTCTATAATATTAGAATGCAAAAATAGCAGAAGCAAAGGCATTACTAATCTCTTACAATAGCCAAAAGACAGAACACAAACTTCTTTACGAATCTTCTAATTCAAGGGTAATTCACGAGTGATGGTAAGGGTGTCTGAATTGTATGAATTACAAACCCGTAAATGGTATTATTTATAAATATTTTTTCATCAAAGATATTAACAACTCAATAACACAATAATATAAATTAAATTATTATTTAATGACCACTAAATGAGCAGTTATCCAGGAATACCATAAAAATTAGTATATAATTATTTATTTATGAATTTAAAATGTTTTAAGTCGATTTAGGGAATACACTGATTTCATTACATACGAACCTCACTACAAGAGCCACTCACAGTCATATATAACATAATACAGTCTGCCAACAATGGCTTACAACATCTGATAAGTATGCAGGCTCTTTGCATGCACGGCTGCCACCTCACAACATAGTGTATTATAATGTGGTAAACAAGATTGACAGTAAGCTTCAACTTTGGAAATCATGACACCTAATTTCTTTGCAGGACCGGTGTTTTCAATTATGTATTGTTGGCCAGACAATATCAGCGGGTGTATGCTTATTTAGATTCCCTATTCGGCAGGATCATACGATCGAGCAAAGTATGGTAAACACATTATATAGTTGAGAATAAGTTAGGTGGCTTTGCAAATGCTTCTCATTTATGGAAGGGTATTGTACAAGCTGGGGATTTTGTTTATAACAAGCTTCGGTGACAAGTAGGTTCAGGTGAGTCCATAGCTCTAAATAGTATGAAATAGTAGGAATCTTCATTCTAGATTCCAATGACTTTTAATTATTTTATGTATGGGAAGAAGTTTGAAGAGGAAAGGGAGAAGGAAAAAAAAAAAAAAAAAAGAAATGGGAGAGAAAGGACGACAAGAGACTGTGAAATGATTATTCTCATGTTTGAATGTATAAAATTAGGGCAACACTCTCTTTATTTTTTCTTTAATTTTTAAAATTTTTAAACTTAAATAATTATTTTTTATATCATGTATTTTTTTAAGAATTTTTTGAGATGTTTTTTTTAGAATTTTTTAACTTACAAATGAATAGTATAAAAAAATTATGAATGAATACTACAAGAAATGTTAAAAAATTCAAAAAAAATTTTAAACAATTCTAAAAAAAGTATGACATAGAAAATAATTAGTTAATGTTAAAAAAATTAAGACAAAAAAAGTAGGAACAAAATAAAAAAAAAAGGGGTATGGCTATAGCCATAAAATTAACAAGAAAAAATTAAATAAAAGAAATTAATTCATTATTATTATTTTGACTGTACTTTTCATTTTTTTCAATTTAGTCTCAAATATTTTATTTGTGCCAGTTGAATCTTATAATTTTTAAAATTAATTTAATGTCATCCTAATTTCTAAATTATTTAAAAAAAAATGTTGATGTGGTTCTTACACGGCCGACAAAAAAACTCTTAAACAAGAGAAAGATACAAGTCAAACCTTCCATTCTATTCCCTTTTCTCACATTCTCCTCCATCTATACTTAACATTAAACAACTTTACCTAAATTTTTTGTTTTGTGGCTCTCTCCTTAAGTGGACTTGCTGCACAATTTAACTAATATTCTTTTACCTCTCTCTTGATCAATGGGTGTTGCTAGGGGTGTCAATTAGGGTCGGGGTCCGATGGGACAACCCTAATCCTTTAAGGGTTAGGATAGGTTGAAAGCCAAAAAAATAAGACCAAAAAAATCAGAGCTATTTTTTGCCTGACCCATCAAGGGCGAACCCGTGACAGGCTGAGTTGGGCTTTGTTAACTTTTTTTTTTTTTTTTTACAAAACCTCTTTCACTTTTATTTTCGTACAAGGATATATGTGAATGATACCAACATAAAATTGAACACGATCTTATAGTCATAACTCATACGATCAAAATAGAATATAAGCATCCAATGAAAATTTGAAAGGATAACTTTGTAAACCAAATACACAAATTGTCTACTATATTAGAGTGCATAAATAAGCGAAAGCAAAATTAGCACTAATCTCCTGCCATAGTCAATAAGTGAAACACAAACTTCTTTACGAATTCTTCTAATTCAGTAGCAATACTCAGTGATGGTAAGGGTCTCAGATATTGCTTGAATTAGGGATCCATAAATGAAGCTATTTATAGACTTCTTTCCATCAAAAAAATTAACAGCCCTTTAATTCAAGAGACGGGATCATTTTCTTGAATAATGGACTAGTAAATAACGAATGATTTGTGAATTAAAATGTTTAAAGACCATTAACATGAGTTACAATTGTTACAATTCTAACATTCTCCCACTTAGTCTAAACATTTGTTACTTTATAATATTCACATATCAACATACTAGTCACAAGCCCTTTATGTTTAAACAAAGAAATAAATTACATGAATCATGGTGGTAAGTTCTTTATAAGCAAATATTACCTTTCATGTATTACAATGTAATTGCCATTCTTTGTAAAAACCTTATATGGTATTTTAACTTTTATGAATTAGCCTTAAATGCTTGTTCTGGGTCTCCCCAAAATATTTTTCATCCTCCACATAAATGTATACAAGCAGAAAGGAGAAGACAACTCTAAACCAAAAGTGACATCTCAAATCAAATGTAAACTAATGAAGTTGAAATAAGTCCCATTTGAGTTACACGATCTTTAAACATCTTTGGTGGCATGCCTTTTGTTAAAGGATCTGCAATCATCAACTCAGTATGAATATGTTCAACAAATATATCATTTGCTTTAATGTGTTATCTAATAGCTAAGTAGTTGATGTCGATATGTTTACTTCGACTTCCACTCTTATTATTCTTAGCGAGAACATAGCAACTAAATTGTCATAGTATATCCTTAATGGCTTAGAGATAGAATCAACTACTCATATAGCCCAGAGATAAAACTCTTCAACCATATATCTTGTGATGTCGCCTTAAAACAAGAAACGAACTCTGCTTCCATAGTAGAAGTAGAAATCAAAGATTGCTTAGCATTTCTCCAAGATATAGCTCCTCCAGCAAACAAGAAGATATATCTAGATGTTGACTTACGAGAGTCAACATAGCTAGTAAAGTATGAATCTGAATACCCAACAACTTCCAAGTTCTCTATTCGTCTATATGTAAGCATGAAATCCTTAGTTCCTTGAAGGTACCTCATGACCTTCTCTGCATCTCTCTAGTGGTCCAAACCTGGTTTAATTTGATATCTTCCCAAAGTTCCAATTGCAAATGCAATGTTTGGTCTAGTGTGGACCTGAACATACATTAGACTTTCAACAGCTGAAGCATGAGGAAAAGTCATTTTTGGGACACTGATTCAAATTGAACTTGTTACCCTTCATAATAGGTGCTACACTTGGTAAACAATTTTTCATCCAAAATCTCTCAAGAATTTTATTGATATAGGTTTCTTGAGACAAGCCCAAGATATCTTGAGACATGTCTCTATGAATCTTAATGTCAATGACATAAGACGCTTCACCCATATCTTTCATATAAAAATGTTGAGAGAGAAATTGTTTCACCTCATGCAACAACCCCAAATCACTGAATGCAAGCAAAATATCATCTACATATAACACTAGAAAAATTATTTTACTCATACTAACCTTGTGATATATACATTGATCCTTAGTGTTCTCTTTAAAATTGAACGAAGAGATAACATTATGAAATTTTAAATACCACTGACGAGAAGCTTGTTTAAGTATGTATATGGACTTCTTAAGCTTGCAAATCAAATTATCACCATCACTTGAAATGAACCCTTCAGGTTGCTTCATATAAACCTCTTATTCTAAGTCCCCATTGAGGAAGTCTGTTTCCACATCCATTTGATGTAAATTTAAGTTAAAATATGCAATAAATGCCATGATGATACGGAAAGAATCTTTTCTAGAAACAGAAGCGAAAGTTTCTTTATAGTCAATTCCTTCCTTTTCTGTGAATCCTTTGGCAATGAGTCTAGCTTTGTATCTCTTAATGTTGCCTAATGAATCTTTTTTGGTTTTAAAAACCCATTTACAACCAATTGCCTTCACCCTATTAGGCAACTCAACAAGATCGCAGACTTGATTATTTGCCATAGAATTCATCTCAACCTTCATGGCATCATACCATAACTTAGAGTTACTACTATCCATCGCTTGTGAAAACGTGTCAGGGTCATTTTTGGCACCAATGTCCAAGTCAGATTCTTATAAGTACACAACATAATCAGTAAGAATTGCTGACTTCTTTATCCTAGTAGGTCTTCTTAATGTTTCATCAACATCCTCTAGTGGAGTTTGTTGATCAATAAATTTACTAAAATATTATCACTAGGACATGAAGCTTCAATAACTAGTTGCTCAATATCGACCACGTTTTGATGAATATCATGAACCTTAACCAGTTTGGAGCTTATTATGGGAGTTGTATCAAGAACATGATCTTCCTCAAATGTTAAAAGTCTAGAGGTTGATCACTCCCACTAACCACGTCATTTTCAAGAAACTTAGGTGGTGTTTGGAAGTGTTTTCAAAAACTGTTTTTTTGTTCTGCGAGAACAAAAAAACTTGTTTGGGTAACTGTTTTCATCAGTTGTTTTTAAAAATTGTTTTTCGAAAACAGTAACTAAAAAACAAAAACAATTTTTTTGTGTTTTGGCTTGTTTTTGTCATCTGTTTTCTAAAAAACATGAAAAAACACTGATGAAAAATATTTTTATCCAAACAAGTTTTTTGTTTTTTTGTTCTATAAAGCTATTTTTTAGAGTTGTTTTCAAAAACTATTTTTAAAAGCAATAAAACAAAAACCGTTCCAAACAGCTCCTTAGCATTTCTTGATTCAACAATTCTACTTGTATGGGATGGATAATAAAACTTGTATCTCTTGGACTTATCAGCATATCCAATAAAATGTGCACTTATAGTCCTTAGGTCTAACTTATTTTCATGTGGATTATAAACTCTTACTTCAGCTAGACAACCCCACACATGTATATGTCGCAAACTTAGTTTCCAACATTTCCACAATTCAGATGGCGTTTTGAAAACTGCCTTAGTTGCAACACTATTTAATATATACGTTGCTGTTTTAAGAGCTTCTCTCCACAATGACATAGGAAGTTTGGAGTTACTAAGCATATTCCTTACCATGTCCATTAAAGTCCTATTTCTTTTTTCTGCTACACCATTTTGATCTGGTGAGCCAGGCATAGTATATTGAGCTACAATAGCTTGCTCTTGAAGAAATTTAGCAAATGGACCAAATGCTTGTCCAATGCTCGTGTACTTAGCATAAATTCGCCACCTCTATTTGATCTCACAATTTTTATTTGTTTTCCACATTATTTCTCTAATTCTGCTTTAAAAAATTTTAAAACATCAAGTGTCTCACTTTTATTATGAAGCAAGTAAAGATACGTGTATCGTGAGTAATAATCTATAAAGGTGATAAAATATTTTTGACCACTTGAGCTCATATTAGGGCAGCAAACATTGGTGTGTATGATCTCTGAAATTTCAAAACTCTTCCTAGCACCTTTCTTTGTCTTGTTAGTATGCTTTCCCTTAATGCATTCTACACAAGAACTAAAATATGTAAAATCAAGACTTTCCATAACTCCATCATTTACTAATCTTTTGATTCTCTCAATGAAGATATGTCCCAATCTCCGGTACCACAACATGGTAGATTTCTCATTTCTTTATAGTACGAGTAGGGCCATTTGGTTTATCAAGTCCATTCGATTGGCCTTTCCCCTTCTTATTATAGGCTTGCTTCTTATCCCTTATTACCATATGTGCACTTTCTATCATATCTTGAACTAATCTTCCTTCCTCTTGAACACACATGTTTAGAAGTTCATTGATTGACCATTTTTTCTTATGTGTGTTATAAGAGATTTTAAAAGTATTATTGAGATAGAAGAGAGTTCAAGATAAAATGCACTAGAAAATCATTAGAAATCTCAATCTTAAGGGACTTTAATTGAGCAACTATGTCCTTCATTTGCATAATGTGCTCACGGATGCCTATAATGCCAGTGAATTTCATGGATGACAATTTGCCCATTAAAGTGTTGGCTAATGCCTTATCTGAAGACTTAAATTGTTCATAAATAGCCTTCATTAGATCCTTGACATTCCGAGAATCTAGTATCAACCCATAAATACTAGTCATAATGCGAGATTTGATAAAATCATACTCAACCGATTTGATTGCTCCCACCTATCTTACAATGCTATATCTGCCGTAGTACTAGTAGCCATAGGTGCAGCTAACTCTTCCTTATGAAGAGCATAGTCAAGGTCTAAGCACCCTAAATGAAGAAGAACACTCTCCTTCCATTCCTTATAATTGTCACCACTCAAATAAGGAACTTTGTCATTGGAAAAATGTCGAAATTTGAGCAACTGTAAATATATATAAACAAACATGCTTACTTAACAAAAATGAGGCACAAACCATCAAACATAATTATAAGCTTACCAATATAAGACAAATATAATATAAATATGAATCAACATGTCATTAAAAACTACCTATGGGCAAAGATTTTAACACAAACTTAACTTACTAACTTTAGAATGGAACTTAGTAAATTATGAACATTTCTTAATACCTGTTGGCTAATTAAGAAATTAATATAATTTTTCATTTCATCCTAATTAAATATGAAAAATATAAGAATTTTCCTGAGGGAAAAAATTATCATGTTAACACATTTAATTAGAATTTGATGTCATGTTATTTTATATGTGATTAAACACACACACACACACACAATTATATATATATATATATATATATATATATATATATATATATATATATATA
>JASKGM010036779.1:9618-23756 GCA_034509205.1 Ceratonia siliqua
CTTGTTTTCTATCATCAAAAGCAAGCTAACTCTCCAGTAATAGAATAGGATATTTCTACCCAAAAAGCACACCTTTCTTTCTTTTCTCTCTCTTTCATTTTACTGATTAGAAAAGTCAGTATAAAGATATATATTAATTTTGATTTTAGACGTCTAAATAAATTGTGCATTATTCTCTTTTGTTTGGTCCAAGATGAGATGGTAGAAGGGAGTTGGGATAATGGCTCCAATGGAGATAGAATAGACTTGACTTTTATGACTTTTTTGCAATTTTAAAGTTGCCTGCTGACAATGGCATTTGGTAAAGCCGACTTTCCAGGTTCCAATGGATTTGTTGCTTCCTTTTCCTTTGCTATGAAATAAAATTTAAGATCGTGGGCCTGGTTCCCTTCGAGTACGCAAAGATTTTATTTAATATAACTTGATATGCAGTTTCTTTAGTAAAGGGAATCTTTATATACTATTATTAATTCAAAAGTTAGCTCATCTCCAACTCATTCCTCAATTTCATAATCTGGACAATGAAGCATCAATTTGCTTTCTTTTATTGTAAAAGGTTGCACTTTTTCTTTGTGCTGCTCTCAAAGTCTCTCTTCCATTTTAAAAAGCAAAGACTTTTGTGAAACTTAATTACCCACACACACTTCTTTTTTTGAGTTAATTTCATTGTCTTTAAAAGTACCATACATCAAAATTAAAAAAAAAAGGTTATAAAATATGGTATTTCTTGAAATATTAGAAAACAATTAATTCTTTAGTTTTCCAAATGAAATCTCCAAATATTTCTTCTAATTTTTCCAATTCAAATTGTCAAGGTTACTTACTTTGGTTATATTAACAAACAAAAAAAAATAGATTACTTAGGGCATGGATTGAATGGAACAATTAAGTTGAGTTTATATATAGAGCGGCATGTTGCTTGCTGTGATGGGTCTTCTGCATCAACTTGTTATAATTAAATAAAGCAAGAAAAATCTTCATTGTATCTTTTCTATCTTCTTACTTTAATTGCCTTTTTCTTATAGTTAATTATTGTTTTATTTTCGATTTATGTGCAGTTTCATTTTCCTCAACTGGTCTAAGCAAGTTGGAAGCTTATAGATTTGTTAGGCTACCCATAGCAAGAGTAGTTTACATATAATTAAGGAGAAATTATAATCACATATAATAAAGTGATAAGTATGGTTAAATTATGAAATTATTTCATTACTTTTAAAATTACTAACAAATTGCATTATCACATTTTACACACCTCTCTTATATTAGGTAAACTTGATTTATATACTTTTATAAATTAGATCAATTATAAATCAACACGTGGATTAAAAGGGGATTTTAATATTCATTTTTGACGTACATATTTGTTTACTTATGCTGAACTTAATATACATATTTTTTTAAATTAGATTTCCGAGAATTTATCTTCTATTAGATTGTTAGTTGCTTTCTTCATAGAACACTTTTTAAAAGGAAAATTAAAGAATAGAAGAACAACTAAAGCAACAGGCAAGAGCTGCCAAAAGACAGCCAATAGATCTCAACTGTGGCAGATGTTCATGATATATGTGATGCAAGGACTAACACAAAAGTGAATCATCCAACACTAATACAAAAGTTTTGTTTATTCATTTCTGAAATATTTAGAAGCTAAATAATGTTTGTGAAAACAAATCCAATTTATTTAGAATGACTGATTACTATTTCCTACTCATTGGCCAGACCAAGACGAGTGGAAATTATTAATCACTAACCTATAGTAATGAAGTCACTGAAATTTCTGGGCCTTTCACTGATGTAAGTAGAGAAGAAAACAGAAACATGGAAACGACTTGGATTACTTCGAGGTTAGATTTGTTTTACTTGTCGATCTGTCAGAACTTTCTGAAATATTCATGTCCTATAAATAAAATGTCTGTGTACATTCATTCATTAATGTATTGACCTAGTCAAGTCAATGAACTTTCCAACCATTTCTTCAGCATCAACTTTGAATATAGTAGCCAGGAGAAAAAGGTAATATCCCAGAGTCACCGGAGGCAGAAAGACAAGGCTACTGATTAATGTAAAATGGTATATATATACTCAAAACTATGATATTTTAGTTGCCTAGAATTATAATCTAAGAATACATTGGCTTAACCTGATTACCTGGCTCAAAACTTCAAAAGTAAAATCAACTAATGAAGGAATCAATCAAATGAGAGTTAAATTAGATCAACAAGGTTTTATTCGCACATACGTACATATAACAAAGTCTCATGCAACTTCAGGAGGTCAGGAGGCATGGAGGATTGTTTCTTGCAGACTAATTATATGACTATCAACGAAATCAAGTGTCACTCCAGTTATCATCATCGTTACCATCATCACTTGCAACAACCTGAAATGTTTCCCAGTTATGAATCATAAGTTAGATATGGAAAGAAAATATCCAGACAGAACAAAAGGAGTGAAGGAAGAAATCAAGAAGATGACTAATAAAAACCTGACGGATTGCTTTTGCTTTCGCTAAAATTGCAGCAACTTTGACGTTTGTAGTGGGACCCGTGGTAGCATTTGGCTCTCCTGTTACTGTACGCCTTAGGTTGAATGACTGTGACCAAAAAAAAAAAGAAATATAGGAAAATGCATAAAACCATTATCTGTTAATTCATTGAGAATAGAAATGACTACTCACTTTTGTTCTGATTTGATGGAGGATATCTTCGTTTTCATCCATGTCCTTCACCTGATTTGCTTTCTTCTGTTCATTCAACTTCTGCTGATCCAGCTGCAGGACATACTGAATTAATGAACACTTGGCCGAATTCCATTATCCACGGTGGTTGCTTAAATATAAAGCTCAAGAAAAAGAATCTGCAAGATGAGTACCTTGTCCTTCAATTTACAAGAAATGTCGTCATAAGACTCATGACCATCATGATCATTTTGCTTTGCCTTCACTCGGGCAGGCCTAGGTTGTAATGTAGATTCTGAAATATTTGGATCATTACTTTGTTCATTATCTTTTGATATATAAATTTGCATCTCATCCATCATATCCAACTGCAGTTTTGAGACCTGCCGCTGCTTTGGAGGAAGAGGTGGTGGTGGTGGTTGTGTAGGCTCTGCATGACTTTGCAACTTGAGATTATTATCGTAATCGGAATGCTTGTTACATTCTTGTCCAAGTACAGGGTTCACAGTATCAAAACTAGGAAAATTAAGTAAAGGCCCAGATAAAGATGGTTCCACACTATTCTGAGTATACAAACTATATCCACTATCCAAATCGATACCAACATTGGTCGCTTCTCTGATTTCTTGGACACTTAACTTAGATTCAGTTAATGAGATTCTGTCAGATGAATCATATAACCCATGGTCGCTTCTATCAGGAGTTTCACCAGATTCCCACTGATCAGAATTATAGTCAGAGTGAGGGATAAGACAGTCATCTGACACATGAGATGATCTACAGAAAGTGTCATCATCATCTGAGTTGGAGGCTGAACCATGCAGAGGAATGGAAGGCTCAGGGACCAAATGGAATGTAGGAAACATATCCCTTATACTCTCATAATAATGATGCCCATCAGGAAATTTCAGTTTTAGTTTGGAGGTCTCAAGCCCACTAATAGGATGGAAGGATATTTTCATATGTTCAAGTGGAGGAGAAGGAGGTGGTGAATTTACAGGATATACATAACTAACTTGCTCTTTGAAGGTTGTCTCAGGAAGTGACTGATGTACAATGCTATTTTGTCCACTCTGCTCCAATATGCCATTTTTCACAGAATTATCTGGTCCGGATTTTTCATCAAAAGAAACTTTCCGACAAAAGCGATTTACTAGTAACCTATGAGTGAGTCCAAACACTGGAGGTGAATTTTCCCCACTTCCCTGATTGGGTTCAGTACATGCTTTGGCATCAGGGGCAACTGGGAGAGCACTTCCAGGTGCTGGTACCCTGATTTCATCCAAAATTTTCTCATCAGTTTGACCAAATCCATTACTCAGCTGATGACAGTCAGATGTCTTCCCAGAGATACAATCTTGATCATCATAGCTTGATGTTAAGCATCTAGAACTTGGTTCCTTTTGTTTCGGTTCAGCAATCTCTGCTGATAAATCCCGTTTCTCATTATATCCATTGTTCTTTAGCACTGAATTATGATTTGAACCATTATCCATCTCATTTATTGTAGTCAAAGACCCTTGATTTAAAGAACTTGACACAATAAAATCAGGAGGTTTTGATGGCTCAAGTCCTAATAATCCACCATTAGTCCATAACCTAACTGAATGATCACTAGCAGACTCCAAAGGAGTCTCTTTACAGTTGCAGATATTGCTGTTGATCCTATCTGCTTCTTTGTCTGGTGAATTACAGCTTTTAGAACCAGATGACAAATCAGTTTCAGTGGATGCTGACACTGTATCGTTAAGAGTATGATCACCACCAAAGGAATTGATGCCTACTGAGCAGTCCAAAACAGAATTTCCACATAAGTTAGGCAACTGTTCACAGATAGGACTCTCAGAGGCATGAGAATCAGCTAAATTCTTGGTCCCCTCTATGTTATCAGGAACATCTGATAAAAAAGGAGATTCTAAACTAGTTACATGTGGCTCTGATATGAGAGGAGGAATTTCTTGCAGGGAGTCACGGAAATCCCTGCCTGTTTCTTCTTTTAAAGAAGCATCAGATACAGTCTGCGGAACATCATATATATCATGGTCTAGTACAGCAGATGTAGCTCCACCAACTCCATTTTCCATAATTCCACAAGTGACATGTGAAGCGAACTGCTCTACTTCTCGTTTTGTTTTACAATCCATATCATTTTCAGATTCTGATTCAATGGTGTTAAGTGCATCCAAGTAATTATGAGGTTCATTATCAATTTCATCTGTTTGGACCCTGCTGGAGACTGGTTTCAGGTTGCTTTCCTCATCAAATATGATATCATTGTGATCAATATTTGTTGAGGTAACAGCTTCATCTTCATGCATGTCTAGATTTTGCTTTTCAAGAAGGACCTCTGCAGTTTTATCTCTATCACAGGGTTGACTTTTAGAATCCACTATCTCTTCCTTTTCATCCCATGTAAGACCAGTTGAAGTAGAGGCAATTTGCTTGTCGAATGAGTCAAGTGAAAAATTATCATCTATAGCAGGAGATGCCAACTGAAGTGTATCAGTTTTCTCCATAAACCTAGAAGACGATGATTCCTTGGATTCCTGCTCATCAGGTTGCACAGAATTCCTCGGGTGGAAAACACATTCAATGTAGCCAGCACCAGGACTTATATCAAAAGAATTTGAATGATCCTCCAGATCTGATTTCACTGTCATGTCTATTGTGGAGGCTGTTTGCGAGGAAGAAGTACATCCATTGACATGAGAAACAAATTGCAGTCTGTGTAATCATACATCATGTGAGTGTTGACTAAGAATCAATAACAAGGCACAGATATATATGTCTGCAATACGCATATGGATGTAATACCTGCCACTATTGCTATGCATCTGTGCACCCTGCTGAATTTCTCCATTCCTTCGTGATGACCTTTTCTTCTGTCCAACATATTTTTTTCATAAGCACCAAGAAATTGTTTGTAGAGTAGTATTTGAATGCAGAATGGCAGGAATGTTTCAATTAGTAAAGTACCTTGCTTCTATGAGTTTTCCTAGCTCTTTCAATTTTCTCAGAGTATGCTTCATCAGAATATGCTGGTACTCTCTTAAAGAAAGTTGGATCTGAATATCTTTTTAAACAAGATCCTGGGCCACCAGTATCAAATCTGATAGACACAGAGGAATTAGTTCATCAACTAGTACTTGGACTTAATTTAAGCTGGATTACCTACAGTACTTGCCCCTTTCAAACCCAGAAAAAACAAAAAAAAGAAAATTGAGAAAAATGGGACAGGGAAAAGATCCAGGGAAACAAGTATCAAATCTGAATGAATTAGTGTAATTGGTCACCATCCAGTGCGTGGAAATAAACTTATGCTGCTGTATCAAACTATACTAAAACTATTTTCAAACCAAAGAAAAAAAGAAGGGGAGGGAGTCAAAAAAAGTTGACATACTTATCAAGCAAGTGCAGGCGCGGAGGATCCTGGCATTCTTCGTACGAATCCATAATAAATTGCGGCAAGTCATTGTAAATGAAATGATTTCGTGCAGTTTTTGTCTGGCAATGCCACTCACAACCTGAAAGGCATGTGCTTTCATTAGGGACTCCTATATCATCTAGATATTAAAATCTTGAACACAAGGCATAGTGAATTCCCAGAGAATAAAAAATATACATAAGTTTGTTATCAGAAAGAATGTAAACCTATCTTATTACCACTTGATTGCACAAATATGTGCTGAACCAAGTAAATAATAATTTTAAAGACTAAAAAGGTATTGTCTGAGTGATATAACGTGTTTCACGTGTGAAACTTAACAATTTGAGAGTTTTGGCTTCTTACACAGTTGCTATACCCCTTTTGGCTTCCATGCCAAACAAATAAAAAATTACTAACAAGTGTTGATTTATAATCTTCCACATCATCTTCATTATATTTGCAGAGAATCATGGCCATGTTGAACAATTGTCAGCCCTCTATTTCATCATGATACCATGAGTCCCGGAGGGAGCATATGTAATACACTTACATTCAACAAACTATGGTAATTCTGATTTTCTTCCAGATTTTGTAGGTCTTCTGACAATTTCAGAGATTGCATACCATTACAAAATTAGAACCCAACTATGGCACAACTACAGACATGAAATTTCTCAGAATGATTTGTCCAACAGCATTCTGACAACATCTGGGATACCTCTAGATACCAGAGAGTGTCTACTCTAGAGTAGAAGTTTTACAGAAAGATTATCAGAGGGATTGAGTTCTTGAGCAAAGTGGATGGGATGAACCATCTAAATAAACAGAAAGGAGATACAACTTCATCAACCAGATTTAACATAAAAAACTAACACATGAATAACTGTATAAAAAATTACTATATGTGATCCAATCTGTAACATAGCACTTTGGCCCTTTCTGAAATTATTTCATGAGATATTTTACGAGGGAAATAGTCTTTTGGGCTTTAATATTTCTAATTCACAAAAGAAATCATCAGAAATCAGGGTAACAACGAAATCTAATATACAATAACTCTAACTTTCTAAAGAAATATCATTTGGAAAGGAGATATGATCTTCTGCATCAATAAGAATAATATTTCCAGCAAATCCACTGTAAAATAGAATACGAGCATTGCCTAAAAGAGAACCTTATACTAAATCCAAATCAGGCAATATACAGTCATAAGATCCATACCAGCTGTGTAAGCAAAATGTATGTGGCTTGTTTGCGTCAAGACAGCCTTTTCCAATGGAGGAAGAGAAGCTTCAATGTTTTGAACACGAAGCATCAATTTATGGCTCCTAGAAGCAATGGTCATTACTTGCTCCTGCAAATCATGAAAAACCTCTGCCACAAAGCTAAATTTTAAAAAAAAGCTTCTTCAGTTACACATCAATATAAATACGCAGAAGGAACACTAGAACTACTTGAGATTAGATTGGCAGCTTAATGTTAATAGCAAACAAGGTTTCCAGGAGCACAGTATAAATCTGCCACAAATCACAATGATCGGGGAACTGTTTGTATATATTTACAATAGAAAGTGAGGCACATAATAAAAACATGTGCATAGAAACATTATTAATTTAAAAAAAAAAAAGAGATGGAGGAAACTGATGAAGGAAAAGAGAGTGGGAATAAGGTCTGAGAAAATTGAGGGGTTTTGAGAGAGCAAATAGAATGCAATTGTCCAACACCAAATGAATTAAACTATTTTGTTTCATATCCTTAATTTCATTTAGAAACTTATAACTTTTAATGATTTATCTAACAAAAGTTAATATAAAGAAAACAGCCTCTACTTGCTTTATTGATAGTAGAGAGTAGACTGTAGGTAAAGCTTTATATAAAGAAATTATCACAATAATACACAAGCTACCTAAGTGTGACTTCCTGCAGAAAAAATACTTGTACAATTAAGATCTAGCGAGTGTAAAAGAATCCACATGTGTTTTGCTCCATTAAAATCAGAATCAACTACTTCTAAATTGCTTTGAGGTCCAGTTCTGGCAATAACATATATGGGCACTAAACGGCTACCTCTTTTGCAACCAGAAATCCCGTAATCAGATTTTTTTTTTGTCCATTCTTCTTTTGATGATTGTTCAAGCCAATGTTTTGAGGAGTATAATGACAATTTCTATTAGCTACTGCCCTTAAAAAAAAGTTAAAGTCTTAAAGGACAAAATAAGTAGGCATTAAAACAGAGGAGAGATTAAGGCAGTATTTATCAGCAACTGGGATCCGAGCCAAGACTTCTAAAACTTGGAATAAGCCATAACACCATTAAAGTCCTCATGTTACTTCTTTAACGAATTATCTCTCTATGACTGTTTCCCAAAAGTACAAGAAAAATTACTTTATTTTAAAGAAAAAAACCTTTAGAAACCGATATTCTAGAATTAACCATTACCTGCTATGGTTTTAGTAACAAATGGTGAGGTTATGTTGTTTTTGGTACATAAATAATGAACTGTGATGATTTCAAGATACAGGACTCTCAATAGTACTTCCAGCTTCATGTGGAGCAAAGTACTGCCGACAACCATCGAAACAGGTGGTTTCATTTCATGTTGCTGGAAGGTGTTCATTTTTTTACATGGAAAGTTATGGAACATCTATATTTGCTGCTACTTGGAAATAAAGAGTCTCTTACTAAGATAGTTCTAGATTTGTGCTTTAATGCCTTTGTTAAAAGATTCCTACTGCCCACTTAAACATATTGCTATCAAGTCTCTGAACAGAAGTGCAGACCCATCTCTCATTACTTCCAAGTCCGTGTATGTGTGCCTTTGCCTGCCTTATTTCACCCTCAATTCAATAATCCAAAGTTTTTAACCTAAGGTCTTTACAACTAGAAATGAGGCTCCACCACCATAGAAGACAAAACTTCCAAAAAGAATCATTAAAGATTATAAAATGATGATAGTGCTAACTCAAATAGTAATTCAACAACTCAAAAAAGCAACGTTATCTTAACAAGTTGATATACAAAGACGGAGTACCACAACTTCAAAACTTCCAAAAAGAATCATTAAAGATTATAAAATGATGATAGTGTTAACTCAAATAGTAATTCAACAACTCAAAAAAGCAACGTTATCTTAACAAGTTGATATACAAAGACGGAGTACCACAACTTTATTGACATAATGTGCAGCTTATGCACTGATGATGTACAAAAATGAATTATTGTAAACAACATGATGCTTGCCTATTTGACATATTTTAAACTTATAAACCATTTATACATAAATATCAAATAAGCAGAAAATTTAAATTCAGAGAATTTGAAGGCCCAACTCCTAGATACAAGTGAATAGTTTCTCGTGACTGTAAGTTGTGAAATGAAAATTGGTAATTAGTACAACATATGGTTGCAAGTTTATCATAAATAGATTAGTTCACTTGAATGAGATAATGAATCGAGAGTAAATCAATAACTTCATTCAGTTGAAATACACGAAAGAAAAAAGCATCAGTTCACGAAGTTAGATTACAAAACGCATTTTTAGGCAAATTCCTTCTTACTGATCATTGCCTCCACTGCAACACCGAAATCGTTATGAGGCAAGAAACAGAGTGTGTGTATCTAAGAGCATCCAAAGTATTGCAATATTGAACTTTTGAACTTATAGTAGTCGTCGACCAAGCTTAAGTCCCATGAGTAAGCTCAAAAAAAAAAGCTAAGACTATTTCATCTCCATATCAATTGAAATTTAACCCAATCCAAAACAGACATCAATTTCAACGACTAAAGTGACTTCCTCCCTAAATATAACCTCAGCCATACTTTGCTAGTCGCTAAGCTAGCTTTCTCAGTAACCCATAACCTACAACCCCAATAAAGCCTCGAAACTGCAGAAATTAAAGAACTCATTTACTATACAACTACCAGAAGGGTACAAATTCAGACACACTGCACCCATTTGAGCAAAAAGAGAATTTCATAATGAAGAAAACATACTCAGCAAGGTCACCCAATTGCCTCAAGATCCCCACAAGGCCAGCCACAGCCACACCATCCAGCACAGGCTTAGGATCTTCTCTGTTCGTCTCTTTGTATAGCTCTGGCTGCCCCAAACCGAACTCGTTCCGCACCAGCAACCTCACCAGCGGCATCTTCTCCTCTCTCTCTCTCTCTTTTCCTCCCACTGAAAAACTTCGCTGATATTTATGAGTTAACGAATGTATGAGTTAGCAATAAATGAAGGAGAGATGAGAGAGGGAGAGAAAGATGAAATTTTTCTGCAGTTTAGAGAGAGAAAGTAAGTGGGAAGGAGATTGGAGGAGCTTACCCGCCAAAGAGAAGGAGGAGAGTAAGAAACGGGTTCAGTGTACGGATCGGGGAGTTAACGGGGATGGACCTTGCCAACTCTGCAAGCCATTCCCGAACGGAAATCGTAGTTGTTACGGACAGACACAGTGAAAGAAACAGCTCCTACGAAAGTACAAATATAGCCTCAACATTTCAAGAGAATGACTTAGAAGGTGGGGCGACTTTGCGCTTGAAATGACGGTTTTGGGTCCGGGCCCCTGTGGGGCTTTGCCTGGTTCCGACTTCCGAGGATGGCAGACAAGGTTTTGAGGGTTTGGTCAAAATGGTAAACTAACATATTATATTTTGCTATTCTACAGTATAGTCAACTTATTTTATAATTTCAGTAGAAAATTATTAAAGAAATGGAGAAAGAAAAAAGTGGTGGGAATGGAATCGACGATTGAAAGAAAGTGATGTTATTGAACATGAAAATAAGGGGCGATTTTATTGCAAATTTCAATTTCAAGGATCAGACAGATTTTTATAAAAAAATATAAAATTTATAATATAAGTACGTTTTATTATATTTGGGGAATAACAAGTATTTCACAAATAAATTATAAATGTAAACATAGGCTTTCATAAATGAGTTATGAGCAAAACAGTAAGATGAACTAATTTATCAATTTAGCAACAATCATGTATTTTTTCTTAATTTCAAATAATTAAGGTAAGGAACATACATCATCAAGCCCAATCCCTTAAAACTGTCCGTTAATAAAAAGAATAATAATAATAATATATTTTTTATACTTTATTTTTAATCATTGATGTATTATAAAATAATAATAATAATAAATATGTAAAGAGGTATAAAAACATGATGTATAAGTATTTTTACTCTAATAAGAATTAACAAACATATACTTATTTTATATTTATTCTATTTGAAATTATTTATCGCTTAAGATAATAACATAAGAATTAAAAAAATTATTAAATAATTTTAATTTTAAAAAAATAATTATACTTAATTAAATTATTCTTATTAAAATTAATTTAAATTTTTGTTATTAATATATTAAAAATAATAATAAATAAGAATAACATAGAAAAAATAATAATTAATACTTCATTAATAATATAAAATAATAAAATAAAACAAATAATTTGAGGATAACATTCTAATCACTTATTACCAAAATGATTATAGTATTAGAGAGAGATATATCCCCAATTCATATTAAAGCAACCACTACCCCACCTACTTAATCAGTGCCATGTAAACTCACCATTATTATAATAATTACTATTTATATAAGACAGATATATTGGAGTAATAAAAAATAATTCTCATTCTAAAATTATTTGATATATTCTTTTTTGTTTAATAAATAAATTTAAGAATAATCAACATAGGTCACTACCATGAATGTGCAGCTCTTGTCTTCGCTTTTAGGTTTTAGAATATTGGAATGGATTATATGTTTTAATTGTTTATTTAGTTTGTTATTTTATTGGGAATGGGAATGAGGTGGTTTAAGTGAGATTATATTATATTATATTATATGGTAAGAAAGTGTAGAGTAATATAATAATAAAAGCCAGGGTGCATGTTACTATGTATTCGGCCACCATTGAAGGTTTCCTCACTGCATAAAAGAGGAATTATATTCTATGATTCAAATGCTTGCCGAACTTTAATGTTCCATTTCTTTCTTTTATTTTCTTTGACTTTCAATTAATTTTTTTATAAAGAACTATTAAATTTATGACTCTTTACTCAAATATCACTTTCCCAATCCCTAAACTAGTCTCAGCTTGCCTTTAATTAATTAATATATATGATGAAATTTTAGATAAAATAGGCTTTTTTAATTTTGAGAAAAAATCTTATACTTGGCTTGAACGTGTAAGATTTGTGAGATTTTATACTTAACTTAATGGTTTCTATTCTCTTATTCTTCTTTATTAGGGATAGTACTATCAATTTTGTGTTAGAACCTACTGTTATTGTAGTCATTATGGTATCAAGACTTAGTCTTTTTTTTTTTTTAGATGGATTGTACTCCTGCTGACTATGGTATCAGGGTTAGGCCACATCTGTTGGGTGGGTTGCACCTCTATTGCTACATTGGTCCAACACCCCCAATAGACATAATGTTAATTTATCACAATAGTAGACGTCTCTTAAGAATTGAACCCATGACCCTCCCCGTAACTAGCTACCAAAGTTAAACCAAAATACTCCTTGAAGGGAGGGTCGTGGGTTTAAGTTCTTGGGACGCCACTTTGTGGACCTATAAACAGTAGGCCTATTGAGGTATTGGATCGAAATAGCGATAAGGGTGCAACATATTCCAAAAGATGTGACTAAGTCATGATACTATAGTAGCTACCATAGCGGTAGGTCTCCTACAGAAGAACTAGTTACCAAAGTGAACATTGTATATAATGTCAAGGGTTCAAGTTCTAGGGACATTCCCTTTGTGGATAAATAAACAATAGGCCTATTGAGATGTTAGATTGAGGTAGCGGTAAGGGTGTAACTCGTCTAAAATGATGTGACCAAGCCCCAATACCATAGTGGCTACCACAGTAGTAGGTCCTACCATATTGAGCTTAATCTAATGAACTGGCCCATTTTTGTAGGGCTTGAGTCGAGTTAGGACCTTAAAAACAAAGCTTGAATTTAGTCGGGCTTATTTGAGTTAGTCCTCAGGCTAATCGAGTTAGCTTAAAATTTTTTTAACAACTTTGATTTTTTTTTTTTTCAATTTTTTGCTCTCAGGCTGATAGATAGGACATTTTAGTTTTCAATTTCATTCAAAATTCTCTGTCTTCCATCTTTCACTCTCAGACAGTCTTAAAGGTCTCTATCTTCCACACTTCTTCACTAGTGGCTCTCAGAGGTATTAGTCTTCGCCTTCCACTCTCGAGTTTGCTAGGTGATTACTCTTATGTTAAATCTTCCATGTGTATACTTGTTGTGTTTTAAGCAAGATATAATCCTCTCTGCATTTTAAGTCTCAATCTTCGTCTCTCTGAAGTCTCAGTGTACCTCTTTGCGTTTTGTCTCAATGTATACCTATGGGTCTATTTGTCCTCATAATTGGTTGTAGGCTTTCTTTTTAATGGTAATATTTATGATTTATTTTAATGTTTGTTTGTTTTATTTATTTTTTTTAATTCTTATTTTGTATTAATATTTTTTTTATGATAGATGAAAATTCAAATAGTATTGTTGAATATGATGCTTGATATATGTTTTAATTTATAATGTTAAGTTAGGATAATTTTATTATTTTTTTTAATTTATACTTATTGTTTATTATGAATAATTTATTTTTGTTGATTTATATTTGTTTTGAGTAATTTATAATATGTTTTTGTTAACTTTTGAAGTTAATTTTTGTGTATTTAATTTATTAATTTTTGTTAATTTTTTTAGTTATGTCCATTAGGCCTAAAAGTCCAATAGAGTAGATTATGACTTTCAAATAGATGTTCAAATAAAAATGGGCTAACCCAATCAACTTGGGACCTGAGAAAGACTGGGTAAGCTAATTGACAATGCTAATTAAGCAGGGTGGCTCTCTATTTAGGGAAATACTATCCTACATCCCACCCTCTTTTTTTCTTTTTTTACTTTTTTCATTTTTTATGTTATTTTTTAAATTTTTTTTTACTTTTTAAAATTAATTAACTATTTTTTATCTTATGTATTTTTTTCAGAATTTTTTAAG
>JASKGM010036790.1:0-23755 GCA_034509205.1 Ceratonia siliqua
TTTTTTTATTTTGTGATGCATTTTTAGCTTCTACCACAATATGCAACATTGAAGCTCTAACATCATCAGGAACACTAGCACAAGCCTTCGCATTTTCTCTAGTACCAGCTAAGTGATGTTTAAATCTAAAAATGCCTCCACTGAATATTTTTACACAGTAATTACATTTTACTTTTTTAGCATTCCCTTCAACATCAGTCCCATATTCCCACCCAATATCTGACCTATTACTAAATGCATTTTTTCTCCTAATTCTTCTACAAGAACCCGAACCAGTTGCAGACATGATTTAACTCTCAGGATTAAATAGAGTTGAGTCATTAAATCAAATAAATAAATATTAAAATTTAATCTAACAATTCTATATAACTATAACAAAAAAATATGAAAATCAAATATATATTTTTTCTTAAAGGAAAGCAAAACAATGAACTATTAAACAATAAAGTAAATAAAATATAGATGTATCATGTATGAATACAAAAATATTAACTATTAAATAATAAAATAAATAAAATATAAATATATCATTTATGAATACAAAATTATTGAACTTTAAACAATAAAGTAAGAAAAATATAATAAGCCAAAGGAATAAAAAATTTGAAATCTTCTCCATACAAAACTATTAAAATTTAAAACTATCATAAACTAAAAGAATATAACAAAGTAATAAAATATCATGTATTCATCTGTGAAATTTTCTGGAATATAATAAACTAAACTATTAAACTTCAACAAAAAAAGTAAAGGAATATAATAAACCAACGGAATAAAATATTTGAAATCTTTCTCAATACAAAACTTTTAAATTACCATAAACTAAAGGAATATAATAAAGTAATAACTAATAAACTGAAGTGCTGAACCTTTATGGAATACGGAGTCTTCTTGGTCCTAGGATGTCTATTGCTCGCGCGACTGTGTGAGGACTCAATCAGAGAACGACGGTGGGAAGCGAGAGTGAACTCCAGCAGAGAATGATGATGGATAGAGAACGACGGTCGTCTGCGTTCGACAGCAGTGGAAGACTGCGGTGCAAAGAGGAATCAGAGGGAGGAACAAAGGTAAGTTTGTTAAATTTTCACCTTATAACAGCCAGGACTCCCTATCATTCTGGTATAAATGGCTAAAACAGAGTCTTAGGGGCCAAGGACTCTGAAATCAGAATGCAAAACAATGTCGTTTGACACTGGGTTTAGGTAAGGACTGAACTCGGTTAACTCGTGAGTCAATCAGAGGGAGGAACGAAGGTAAGTTTGTTAAATTTTCACCTTATAACAGCCAGGAGTCCCTATCATTCTAGTATAAATGGCTAAAACAAAGTCTTGGGGGCCAAGGACTCTGAAATCAGCGTGCAAAACAGTGTCGTTTGACACTAGGTTTGGGTAAGGACTGAACTCGGTTAACTCGCGAGTCGACTCGCAAGATTACCGAGTTCAGTCCGTGTTACCGAGTTCAAGACCGAGTCAGACAATTTTCAAGTTACTAACTGAGTTAGATCGTTTTCTACTAGTTAACTTGTGAACTCGGACAAGTTCACAAGTTAACTCGCGATTTTGACAATGGTACACGTTATCACTTCATTTGTGACATCATTGCACAAAATGTCCGAGTTCACGAGTTAACTCACGATTTTGACAACAGTGCTCGTTATCACTTTATTCGTGACATCATTGCACAAAATGATGTTACCTTGAAGTATATCCCTACTAGTGAGATGCTTATCGATCCTTTTACCAAACCCATTGCTAAAGATATTTTCTATAAGCATAATAGGGGTTTTGGATTACTGAGGGTTTGATATACTTGTATTTGTAATTTATTTTGAGTTAGATAAAGTTACTTTGTTTTTAGTTATTTGTTAACTAACGGTTTAAGATTAATAGTGTGCACATATCTATTGTCACCACTCACCAGGCTTGGATTGCCCCTCTCACACTGGAAATCGCCCCAACGCTTAAGCAGTGGGTGTGATGAGACATAAATGATCACCGAGTACCATTAGTAGCTGATCTCGTATTACCTAGGTGGTAAGTAAGGATCAATGGTGAAACCATATCGCCTTATCTGTGAGCTAAGATGAGACTCAAAGTCAAATACAGGGAGTAATTCACACCCATACGTAGCTTATATAAAGCCGAATTTGAAACTGTAGGTTTCAAGCTAGTTGTATTTTTTGAAGGCTAGCCTGAGTTCTGTATGGTGTATTGTTAGATCGTGAAAAACCCTCAGTAGGAGCCCCACCGTAGCATACATATCATATTGTATGTGCTGTAAGCAACCTATGTTAGGGAGTGACCAAATGGGTCTCTACTTCATCATTGTGTGAGCCTTGTAGGACTTGAACGAGTCCTATATTTGTACCCTTTGGGACTTAGACTTATGTTATTAATCTAAGGATAGGTGTTGCTACTTTAGCATGTTCTCTTAAGGTCAGGAATCATGTGGTCCAGCAGAGCATGTATAAGAAAGCAACTTGGAATTAGTGGATTGATAAGAGTGTCTACGGAAAATCCATTTCAATCTTACACTCGTGATTTTGTGGCTCATTACCCAAGCGGTTACATAAACCTATGTAGTAAGTGTATCCATGAGCACAAAAGGCATTGATTAGTTTCTTGCATGGCTCCATGTTTCTTATGGATCAGAGATCAAGAAATATGGTGTAAGTAGATGATTTAGGGCATAACGAGACTAGAGTAGTGTCATGCTAGTTGGATAGTGACTTAGTATGTCATTTACTCGCCAATACTTTTCTCGTGTGGTCGCATGTTCAATTTACTTGTATGACTAAGAGTATGAAACATATATTGGATTGAGGATCATACATGCCACATCTACGTGTGGGAGATGTTGCATGACATGTGATGCGTCCACATGGGCATGCATCATGGGATAATTCTTAATCCTAATTATCTATTAATTATTTAATTTGTTTAAATAATTATTTAGGATAATTAAATGAGATAATTTTATGTAAATTATATAACAGGTTTAATTATCTATGTGATAATTAAAAGATATAATATCCTAACTAATTGAGAGTTTTAAAATTTCTTGGTAAGTGATATAGGGACATTGATATACTTTTATATAGAGCAGATAAAATAGAAACATGACGTACAATTATTGACTCCTGCACCTTACGTGCGTGATAATTGAAGGACTTTCAAAGCATATGGTTAATCAAAGACAGTGACAAAAATAGGTGGGTGATTGTTCCTCTTTTGACACGTTAACATGCCCATAAGATCCAAACTTTGTCTCATCTCTTTGTACTTATATAGCAAGAATCCAGTGGTGTTGACATGTTCTTCAATAATTAAAAGCTTTAATAATTTGAAGAGAATAGGAAATAGGAATAGGTACCAAGAACCTATATTCTAGTTATTACACATTCATGTCTTTTCCTATTTCTGCTTTTGGTTTTTGTTTGAGCTGAGAAGTGTTGTCTTAATTTGCTTTCAATTTGGTGTTTTATCATTCACTATCACATTCAAAGCAATAGAATTGGAGCTTGTCAATTATTATTTGATTTATTCATAATTTAATTTATAAGTCAAGTATATCAAAGTAGCGTAGAATCAAAGTAGTTAGCTTTCTGAAAAGTCTTTGGATGTGTAGTTCACATCCTCTGTCATCTTCTTAAGGGCATTCCTTTGCACAATAATTTTATTCATCAACTCCCTATTATTGCCTTATTTTGTCATTAACCTTAGAAAGCTACTGAGTTTCCTTTTCTTTTCTTTTACTTCTCCATTATGCTGTTTGATTTATCCAAATGTTTAGTTTTTGGTAAACTACTTGGCTTATTATTTATATTGTACTGTGCAGAACTTTTTACCATATCTAGTAAGTTTGAGATACTTGAAAATGTTACCTTTGTGTTAGTGAAGATGGCAGTTGCTATGCTACAGCCTCATTTTTTGGTTGTAGCATAGCTTCCGGCATCCAAATTTTATATCTTTTTAATTTTTTATCTTGATTTTTTTTATTTTTTAATATTAATTAATTGTTGTTTATGTCATATAATTTTTTAAAAATATTTTTAAATTTTTTTACATTTTTTATACACTATTCATCTATAATTTTTTAATACTATTCATTCATAAATAAAAATATTTTTTAAAAATATAAAAACATTTTAAAAAATTTTTTTAAAAATATATAATATAAATAATAATTTATTAATATAAAATAATTAAAAAATTAAAAAAAATTAAAATATCTAAGCTACCGCCTCAAAGTGAGCGGAAGCTTAGAATTGACGTTTCTTTTTAATGAGATTATTGTGCCGATAGGATTAGGAAGAGCCAGCCTGCCCCTAGGTGACTGAGGGTTAGGTAAGCCAACCCGTCAAAATTCAGGTAATGAGTCGAATGACTGACTCCCAGCATAAAAGGTTCCAAATTTAAAATACCCAGGCTGCCCAATCAAAATGGCCAGTAATCTACCTATCTAGCATAAAAGAACCTCCACTGATCATCAGTTGCATTTACTGGATGTGTTCTTTCCTAAAGAATGTTCATATTGTTAATCTTGAAAGTAGCATGCAAAGCTATAGATCAGAAAGACAGAAACTGAACTAGAAAAGAGCAACAACTAGAAATACTAGCAGAAAAACAAAATCCCAATTTAACAAAAGGAAATTTGGATAGGATTAAAAAATAACAAAAAACAGACAACGAAACAAGATATCATCTCAGCGATTATCATATATATGTTAGAAATGAAATGTGAGAAATATGAGAAGGGAATAACCTCAGAGTCCAAAGCATCGTTGCTTTCACCTTTTTCACGCTCTGCAAATTGGGGGAAAAAAGTGATTCCGCCATAGATTATATTAGGAAGGAAAGGAGAACATGGAAGCTAAAGATAGAGAGAATATGTCACCAAGAGCTCGTTTGCTCCAAACGAGCTTGAAAATGGCATGAATCAGACCCTGGTATGAACCCAATTTCAATGAAGAAGTCAGTTATTACAAATAACTTTTGAAAAACAAAAAAGAAAAAACTCCACTGAACAAAAAAATGGAGGGAAATGCTCTAGGACTTCACAGAGTCAAAGGTGGTGTCCTCCATCGCAAGAAATATCAGCGGTAAGTATATCATTGCTATACCACACCGAACGACGATGAAACTTTTCTCAGAAAATTTTCTTCCAAATCATTCAGTTGCCGTCGCTGCTGCCTGCTCGTCGTGCTCGAGTGCTCGCGGCGTCGCGGGGGGAAGGGATTTCAAGGGAATATTGCCATATAACCATATTGGGTTCGGGGGAGTTTTTCTGATATGGGGAATGTGCTTTTACACTGTTCGTGAGTAGCATTGTTTTTAATTTTTAAAAATTTTATTTTTTTCTAATTTTTATTTTAAAAAATAAAAAAATCTTTTTTATTTTTTTAATTAATGGGTTATGAGATATTTTTAATTTATTTCTTAAAATAAAAAAAAATAAAATAAACAATGCTCTCAAGAGCATTGTAGAAGGGGGACCGGAATCGGGATATTGGAGAAGGGGGAAGGGTTAAAGGGGGTTAGGGGCCACCCATTTCGGCCCCTGAAAAAAAAAAAAAAAAGATCAATCTGCTCTCCACGTGAAGAAGGCGGGCTGGCCTGCCATTTTGCTTAGATGGATTAACCCAATGGACCAAGCCTTGGGTAGGATTACTTCATTCTTTTAGTTTATGTTAACAGTTTGTGGGTTGTTAAGGCGTATAAGGTTGTGATTTCCAGGATTCAAAACCATTAGCTATATCCAGTAATAAGGGTGTAAATATCAGCCCATATTTCGAGCTGAAACTGTTGAATGGTTACACCTAATTCTATAGTCAACAGCTTTTCAAACTTGCATGGCAGAAGAAAGTCAATCCATTCTAAGCAAACTAAACTAAACCTATTATTTAATTTATCCATAATTAAATTTATAAGTCTCGTTTATATAAAACATAGTTATTAGAATCAGATCGGAACATTGACCGGCGAAGAGATTAGTCACTAGATCACTAGTTTAACTGCTGGGTCACTAATTAAACTAATTAAACTAATTGTTTTTTATTAAAAAGTAATATATATATATATATATATATATATATATATATATATTCATTTTATTACATTGAAAATAATTTCAAATACTTTTTATACATAGTTTAATATGTTTATACATTAATTTTAATATAATTATAAAAATAATAAATATAATAAACTTTATCATGATAAATTAATATATAAATATAGAATTATAAAAAAAAAACTGTATTAATGTATATAAAAATAATATAAAATTAATTATTCATTACAAGTTTTTTGTTCGATCTAAATCAATTACTTTGGGTCATCCGTTTGTTAGTTCAACTGTTGGGTTAAAGTGATTCAATCAGGTTCAAATGTAAAAATGGTCCAATTATTAGAACCAAATTGGTTTGATTGCCAGTTCATCAGATTATCGGTTAAACCGACCAGGTCAATCCAGTTCCAATAACTATGATATCAAATCTCATAAAAAATTTTCATTTTATAGTGGTATTTGTGTCTTTGGCGGTCCATCTTGTTGGGGTGTTTCTAAATGCTGTTACTACCTTGTTCTTTCTTGTTGCTTTTACAGAATGACGTTCTTACCTTTTATCTCTAAATGCTATCTTTGTTGACGTTATATTATTAGTGGATTCATTATATTTTTGGATGATTATAGATAAGTTTTTGCTGTTTTATAATATAGACTGCTTGTATAAAAAATGAAAAAAACAATTTAGGGAGCCTTTCTATCTATAAATAGGGTGCTTTAGGTTGCACTTTTCATTGATACATCTTGAGAGCAAGAAGGGAGAAGGAAAGGTTGCAGTCTTGGGGGGAATTCTCTCCATCCGGGTTCTTGTGTCTTTCATTTTTTTTGTGTTCTATCTTCTCAAGAATGTTCTTGTTTAATTATTCTGGCCAAGATAGACCCTAGTTAGAATTCTTGCTTTCTTTAATTAATTCAAGTATGTCTCGTTAATTCAAGAATTTTGAGTTTATTTCTATTCTTCATGCTTCTAATTACTTGGTTACTAAGTAGATAATAGAATGGCATAAATGAACCGAGGAGATAATTTTATGTAACTTTTATTTATAATTAAACTCTCTAAATTGGAATGCAAACTGAGAGGTGGCTACATGATTTAGGTAAAGCACTTAACAATTCCAAAGAACATGTTAATCCATCCCTGATTAATTAAATTTATGCTTCTCATAAGTTACTAATAGTATTATCAAATAGCTATCCCCTAAACGGTCTTAAATATAAATGCCCAAACACATCTTAAGTAGCCCGCAGGCCAACGTTTTTTCATACATTTTATGAAATAAAAATTTAATGATAGTGTAATGTATATATATCATATAAGAATAGTTTATTTTCTTTTTATGAATGATAATATATAAATACATATCAAGTGTCTAATTTTATATTGATGAAATTAGCTTCAAAAATTATAATTAAAATTAAAAATACAATAAATTTTAATAAATAAAATAATATAACAATTATATTAAAATCAAGTGTTACATTATATAGTTTAAGACTATAAATAGTGTTTGTTAAGTAAACACCTATTTTCTTAAATATGTGTTTGGAACTAAAATCTATCAAAAATTCAATTGAATTCTTATTAATGACTTTAATTGAGTTATTTTATTAGTTTATTTTTTTTTATGAATGATAATATATAAATACATATCAAGTGTCTAATTTTATATTGATAAAATTAGCTTCAAAATATATAACTAAAATTAAAAATACAATGAATAAAATAATATATAACATATAATTATATTAAAAGTGTTACATTATATAGTTTAAGACTATAAGGTGGTGTTTGTTAAGTAAACACCTATTTTCTTAAAGATGTGTTTGGAACTAAAATCCATCAAAATTTCAATTGAATTCTTATTAATGAATTTAATTGAGTTATTTTATTTAATTAATCTCATGCTTAGAATAAATCTTAAGGTTTATAGATTTCAATTGAATTTAATAATTCTCATTGTTTTGAATTGAGTATACCACTTTAAATTTTATTCAACCAAACAAAATTAAGAATTAAGAGTTCAAATCAATTGAATTATTATTCTTTGAGTGGTTCTAAATACAAAATAAACTCTAAGTGGTTCAAAACATTTATAAAAAATTTGAGCAAGAGATATATTATAAAATTAATATTTTTATGTTGTTTTCGTATATGACAGGTGAGGATCCAATCATATTGTTCTTGACAACATGATCATTTGTTAGTGGAATATGAGTTGTTCGTAAGAGATTGAACGATGACGATGGTTTTAAAAAAAAACTTAAAAGACATGTCAAATTGTGATGGACGTTCATGTCACGTGAATGCGCTCATGATATTATAGAATCTGTCTCTATATATGACACATATATAATACATGCACAAGTATTGAATTTTTATTATAATCTTATCATAAAATGCCATATAAGTAGACTTTTAAGTACATATAATATTAAATATACATATATTAAAAAGAACTAAAAATAATGTGTGGCCCACACTGACTCATTTAACGTGCAGGCTAAATCAACCCGCATTTAAATGAGTTAGAAAATGTTATGTCCCAGCCCACGCCCAAATAATGGGCTAAACAAGTTGGACTGCAAACCACAACCTGCTTTAAAAGTGTTAGTTATTAATTATGGTAGTTTTAATATTTGCTTGAGGGAGTATTAAATAAATAAGAGAATTGGAATTTGCAAACCAAGAATTAAAGAACATATGTAAAATTAATTAAAGAAACAGAATGAATAACTTTGGAAAAGTCTAAAACCATCGAAGCCTTAATCTTGCGTTAAAAACCTAGTTTTCTTTTACTTGCGTTTTCTTTGTTTGTTTTTGTTGCATGCGTAAATTTGATCTCTTCCCTAAATTAATTGCTTCTAAAATAACTTAGTTATGTAGTAATTAATTCCAATTTCTATGGGATAATATAGGACCCTTTGAAATCTCTTTATTACTTTGGATTATTTTTCAATCACTTAAAATAGGGCCTCCAGAACAGCATTCCATTCATATGCTTCAGCCATGACCACCATGCTTCTTACATGTTACTAGAATCCAAATTGCTTAAAATTATTCAGAGATTACCAGTTCAAAGTCAAACACACACCCATTATGAATTGTGAGTGGCAAATGAATGCTGGATAATTAGACCTAGATCGAATCGTGCACCAACCAGTGACCTGGTGAACCAAAACCAAATCCAGCTCGAAAAACTAATCAGATCAGAATTGAATTTAACCTGATCAAAACTCAGTCGAACCTGCAAAATTTATATAAACCAGCTTAAACCAAATTATTTCACCTCTCAGGCTTTATCCTGCTTATTGAGTAGTCACTATAGGGAAAGGTTATATCTATAGAGTGGCAGAGCACATGGTTTATAATCTTTACGATGTGAGACTTTTAGGTGCAAAAGCTTTTGTTTTTTTTGGTTGCTTATTAGGGAAAGAGGCAACATGGGATTCGAACCCGTGACATTAAGAATTTTCGTACTTAAGATAACATTTTTAATAAATTAGTTACTGTATCATAATTTGCACACATCTATCGATATAATAATTTTTGTAAATATATTATAGCATATTCAAATTAAAATGAATTTTTAATTAAAAATAATCGGTTCAACTGATTAAATTGATGACCCAATAGTTAAACAAGTGATCAATTTCCTTCCTTGGATCAATGACCGGTTTAGTTTCAATAACTAGAGAGAAGAGAGGTAGAAGAGACGAAAATGTTTGAGTTTTATAGGGGATATTATGGTCAATATACAATTAAAAAGAAATATTTTTATTTTTATTATTTTTAATAAAAGTCAAATTAAAACATTTCTAAAAAAAAATGATAGTATTTTACCAAATTAATTATTATTTTCATGAAGGCTAAAAATAAATTAAGCTGTTCGCAAGCTTCCTGAGCTTGACTTGTAGAAAAGTCTGATTTTTTTTTTCAGTTTATAATTGAAATTGTTTAAACTCATGCTCAAATCAAGCTAAGTTCTTCTAAGCTTGATTTATAAACAAGCCTACATACAAATGAGCCTGTAAGTTAGTGCTACTAGAGTTGTGCTGATGGTTGAAAGTTTGAATCCCAATTAGAGCCAAATGAACAAAAAAAAAAGCCTAAATAAATTAGGTTTGATTTTTATAGGCTTAAAAGGATGGATTAAAACTTGGCTTACTTAATACTTACACCCGTAACTTTCATGAATATTAGTAGGACGAAAATGGAGTATCTAAATATTCTTATTTGTAGAATTTTTTATCATTTGATTCAAACAATTTATGGTTTACATAATTATTTTTTTACCAAATTTTAAATTGTAAATGTTATGGTACAAGAAAATTTAAAATTTGTGAGGGAATTGCAAACTTTTGAACAGAATAAATTATGGGGATTTGTTCTCTTACAAATCTGAGAGGCATTTGCAAGGGAATATGAGTCATTTTCAGAATTTGAGAAATTTTATTTTATTTTTTTTTTTGAAATTATCAAAATTTGCAAAGGAATTAGATTCCAATCTGCAAGGGGTGTGTGAGGGAATGTACTCGAATATTTTGATAAATTTGTTTTGAAAATCCTAAAATCTGTGCGCTTGCAAATTCCCAAAATCTGTGAGGGATCTATGAGGAAATCTAATTCCCTCGCAGACTTTGAAAATTTATTGCTAGTGATTTATAAGGAAAACGCAAATTTTGAGAAATGTTCAACAAGAAGCCAATTTTTTATGAAAATCTATGAGCCAAATTTGAGAGTAAGCTTATTATATCAAATTGAGAGTAAGGTTGAAAGAAACAGTTGACCCCCTTTTGGTTCCTTTTTCTCTTATCAATTAAAATATCATAAAAATATGAAGCAACAAAATAAAAATATTTAATCTTATTATATCAAAAAGATATTTAATATTATAAATCATTTTAGTATAAATTCTATTATTAAAATTACTTTTAGCTAATTATTTAATAATGATTTAATTTTGGTTTTTAACAATTGAAAAAAATAGCATATTAGTATAAATGATATTATTCAAATGAACTTCAGATAATCGTTTAATAATTATATAATTTTCGTTTTTAATAATTAAAATTTCAAAAGAAAAATAGTACAAATATGTAATAGTATGATATTAATTTATGTATTTTGCTGATAGTGATTGATCAAATCATTTTTTATTTAAGTAATACATTTTATTAAATATATAAAATAAATATACATATACTTAATTTAAATTTTTGTATATAATAATTTATAGTAACATCAAATTAAAATAAATTTAGTTAATAATTTTTATTTATTGGTATTTAATTGAATATCTAAAAAATATATTGTTTTAGAATCCTCTTACTTGGTTAGAGTACTCTCCTATTACAAATGTTGCTTATTGCTTACCTTATTTTTTCTTTAATCCAAAATCAAATGGATTGCCTAGATCATATGCTTTTAATGTTAATGGATTTCAAGCTTGGAAAAAAGTTAATGATGGAAAAAAGTGTGCTTTCTAAAAAATATAAGAGAGTACCCTAGTTCATCACATAATAAAGCGGTGAAGGCTTGTGAAAACTTATTGAATTAGCACAAAAATATCATTAATGTGCAAAGTTCAAATTATATTTTGACAAAATGACTACGTCTTAAGGCCTCTATTGATACAGTTCATTGGTTAGCATTTCAAGCTTGTACTTTTAGAGGTCATGATGAAACTTTAGAATCAAAAAACAAGGGTTAACTTTCTTGAGATGATAAAATTCCTAGCAACTTACGATGACAAAGTTGCAAAAGTTGTATTAAAAAGTACACCATATAATCCAAATATACTCCACATATAATTCAAAAGGAAATCTTGCATGTCCTCTCAAGTAAGGTTCGTCATCACATTCAGAAAGAAATTAGGAACTATGATTTGCATAATTATTGATGAATCATGTGATGAATCACAAAGGAAGCAAACGACTATTGTTTTGAGGTTTGTTGATAAAAGTCAAGAAAGATTTTTTGATCTTGTGTATGTTAAAGACATTACAGCATTAAACCTTAAAAAAAAGTTGTGTGTTGTCTTTTCTCAACATGGTCTTGAGGTTTCTAATATTCGTGGTTATGGTTATGTTGGATCTAGTAATATAAAAGGGGAATGGATGTATTGCAAGTACTATTTCTCAAGGATTGCCCTTAGGCATGCTATATGTATGGTGTTGCCCATCAATTACAGCTTGTATTGGTTGCTGCTTCTAGATAAGTTATTTGAATATATCAGTTTTTCTCAATTTTGATTTTTATTTTCAATATTATGTGTTCATATAGTAAATGACATGATTAGTTGCAAGCTTCTAAGTTAGATGAAATTGCACAATTTGCTTGAGATTAGTGGACTTTGAAATTGGTAAAGGAAAAAATTAAATTGGCACTTTGAAACGATCTGGAGATATTTGTTAGGGTTCTCATTTTTACTCAATTTGTAGTATGATAAATATATTTGCTGCAACTTGTTCTGTTTTTTAGAAGATAATATAGATCAACTTATTTTTAAAGAGGGGACGCTGATGCTACTTATAATATTTTGATCTCATTTGAGTTTATATTTATTCTACATTTGATGAAAGAGATAACGAGAATAGCAAATATTCTATATCAAGCTTTGTAGGAACAATCTCAAGATATAGTTAATGCAATTAATTTAGTTCATAGTACAAAAGTTCTCGTGCAAAAGTGGCCAGATGATGGCTGGCAACATTTGTTGAAAATGTGACATTATCTTGTGAGCAACATAAAACTATTTTTCCTGATTTTAGTGCTCCTTTTATAGCACGACAAGGGAACTCCCGTCACTAAAAAGATCATATCACAGTAAAACACTATTATAGAGTGGAAATATTTCTAGTTATAATAGATAAGTAATTGCTTGAGCTTAATAATAGGTTTATTGGAGCTTTTGACACTTAGCTCTCATTTAATTCCTAAGGATGCTTATAAAGCATTCAACATTGATAATATTTGCACTCTTGTGGGAAAATACTATCTCGATAATTTTACTGAGCAAGAGAAGATGATTTTGAAATCTCAACTTCAGTATTTTATTATTGATGCTTCCAATCATCCAAATTTGAAGAACCTATATGTGGGAATTGTAATGGTTTTAAAAGTAATATTAATTTGGTATTGAAAATGTTTTAATTTACTTAATTATAGAATTGTATAAGACATAATTCAATTCAATTAAATGTGAAATTCTAAAGGAATATATTTAATATTATAAATGAGTTTAATGTTTTAGTGGTGATGAATAATGCGTGTGGTGAATGAATGTGGATTTATGAGATGTAGGTTAGTGTGGCCAGTGGTATTCCTACATTGGAGTTGAAGGGTCTTGGACTCTCATGTATGTACCTCCATTGGTCTTACAAGTGAGGCATGCAAAAATACTACCGGGTTGAAAGTAGGAAGCTAATCACTTGTAGAAACTCCTATTATTCTTTGTTTCACTTAATATGTGTGAATTAAGTTTTACATTTTGTGGTTCTACAACCTTTTCCGTTTGGTGTCTGAGGAGAGGATCTTTTGCTATTTTGGAGGAGGTTCGTAACTTTGGAAGAGGATCTAATAGAATAAACAATGGCAGCATATGGTAATCAATTTTATGACTCTTTTGTTTTATATATATATATAAAAGAATTATTTATTTCTTACCATTACAATTGATTATGCTTCTGTTGGATAAATGATTCTTATATATTTTTAATCTAGCTGAATCTTGTAGGATGTGTTAATTTTCTTTGGATCCTTATAATATTATTTGTTCCAAAACTGCAAAGTCCCTAACGGGTAATGCAGTATTATATTTGTATCTCTTGCTTATTTGATTTTGATGATATAATATTTCTCACGAATTCCCATCGGGTAAGTGGGAATTATTATATGTTCTAAATATTAAATTAAATTTTATTTAGATGAATATCATGAGTGTCTTTTTCAGTGCCTAGTGGTGGATCTGTGTTTGCTAATCTCCTCAAATTTGAGGTATTAGATGGTACTAACTATGTGGATTGGAAACAAAGAGTTGACATGCTCTTGAATTTTTATGGTTTCAAGGATATTTAGATGTGTAGAACAAGCACTTATTTTGAAAATGGTGTGGTTGATGTTGATATTGATGCTAAAGAAAAATATGAAAAAGATTTGAAGAAGTATAATGATTGGAAATTGGTTAATGATATCTCCAAGTTCTATGTTCTTAGTGGTATTAATAAAACTCTTCGTATGACTTATTTTCACTATTAGACCATAAAAGAAATAATGGATAAGTTAGAGTCTAAATATGAAAAAAAAATGATTCTCTTGTTAGCAATTTGTGGAAAAATTTCACTAGGGCTAAATGTGAAGAAGGAACTGATGTCAGGAAACATGTTAATGATATAGTTGCTATAGTTGATGAGCTTAAGTTTTGTGGTAGTGCTATAGATGACAATGTTTGATCTATTTGTTTATCCTAAGTGTTTACTGTATAAGCATGTGTTTTTAAAAATTTAAAACATTCAAGCTTGCAAAAGGCAAAAACAAAACACATATGCAATTAACTCACGGCTAGAAAGAAAAGTAAAATAAATAAAAATTCTATATATCTCTAGAAATAACTTTAATCTTGTAATATACTTCCTAACTAAGCTCACTATCCACCTATTCTTTAGGAAGCATCAATCCACAAAACCTATGGATATGGACTTAGTGATTGGAATAAAAAATAAAAGATGAAAGAAAGTAATTAAAAGAAAGTAATTCAATGACTGTGAATATTGTTTTAAATTCATCCAAAGATACATATCTCTCTTTGTATCCCTTATGCAAATATATCTTGGTTTATTAGAATTTAAAAATCTCAATAGATAGAAAATAAAGCTTACATAAATAAATTATTTATTTATTAATATTAAAATGTATCTACATCAAATTGAGAAATATAACTTGCTTCGAGGACAATCTATTCCCAACAGAGAAAACTGTAGTTTCTACTATTATCAATTATTTGCCTAAGTCGTATAAGTTTATTGAGGATTTGTACACCTTAGCTAAGTCTGTTTGGACTGTTGAGCACCTCATTCATAAGATTGATCACCAAGAGGATAGAAAATTGGGGAAGAAGCCTGAGGAAACTATTAAGCCTAATCCATCAGTCAATAATGTGGAGTTGAAGCCAAAGAAGAAGAATTTAAGAAGAGAGGAAATAATCAGTTTCAAAATAATATTTAGAGAAATTTTAATTAGAAGAACAAGATGAATGTTATGCAAAGAGTGTATTTCCATTGTAATAAGCCTGGTTACATTAAGAAAGATTGTCATGCTTTCAAAAATTTACAGAATCAAAGAGAGTAAGTCAAGTAAGCCTGTTTGGATGTTCTTTAAAAAAAATAACTTTTATAGAATGAGAAGTTGATTTTGAAAAAATAATGTATTTTAGCAAAATGAGAAGCTGTTTTACGTTTAGATGCAGTAAATGAGAATGACTTTTGAATGAGAAAATGTGTTCAGCTGTAAAATTATAAAATAACATTTGATTGATAAAATTACTAAAAAGGGAACGCATAAAGAATTTAAAATCAACAAATTTTAATAGATCAAAATTTTAATTTTAATTTAAAATAATAAAATAAATATATACATGACTAAAAATGATAATTTTTAAAATAACAATTTTAAAATAATGATTTTGTAAAAAATAATCATAATCTAAAATAAATGAATAAAAGAAATAATATGAATGTATTAAAAAAAGATTTGATTAAGAAAATATGATGAGAAGCAAAGTGAACTTTAATTGGATGAGGAATGTTGTGAGAGGTTGATGGTCAAATTGAGGAAGCAAAATTATTTTTCCTTCTCCTACAAAGAGAAGCTACATTTTTTAAATTCTCGTCTAATGATAAAATTTTATTTTCAACAAACTTCTCATTCTAGGTAAAAGAAGAAACGAACACCTATATAAACAAGAGAATGTATTCTTTTTAAAAAGGAATGCATTCTCCCTTAACAAAAGGAGAAACAAATAGGGCCTAAGTCTTTCCTTCTAAAGTGTTGTGTTTCCTATATTGAGCCTTTTAGTTGGTGGGCTGATGCTAGTGCTACGTTCATATGTCTACTGATATTAAGGGATTTGGGGAAATCAAGAAAATTGAAGATGGGAAAAGTTTCTTTTTCATGGGAAATGATAATAGAGCCTTAATAGAACGTGTTGGAACTTATGAGTTAAAATTGCAAGATAATAAAATATTCTTTCTAGAAGATTGTCTTTACCTTCCCTCAACGAGAAGAAATCTTTTGTTTGTTTCTTGTTTGGAGAAACTTGGTTTTTCATTTTTCATTGGAAATGGAAAATTTGTCATGTATCAGAATGATGAAGTTGTATTGAAAGGTTTTAGAAACTCGGGAATGTACCAAGTTAATTTGCATGAAAATGTTGTGTGCAAAGTTTCTGATTCCTCTGATATATGAATCAAATGAATTTTATCTTTGGCATCTTCATCTTGGTTATATTGGTAAAGACAAAATTAATAAATTGGTCAAGGATCGTTTTTTGGAAAAAGTTGAAGAGAAAGAATTTCCATTTGTGAAAGTTGTTTGTATGGAAAAATGACTAAGCTCTTTTTTCCCTTTAAGGCTGTCAAGAGTGAAAATATTCTTGATATAATTCACTCCGATATTTATGGGCCAATGAGTGTACAAAACAGAAATGGTCATTCTTATTTTATCACATTCATTGATGATTTTTCAAGATTTGGGAGAGTATATCTTTGACATAAGAAAAGCGAGGCGCTAGAAGTTTTTAAGTAATTCAAGTTGGAAGTAGAGAATACTACTAATAGAAGAAGTCTTTTCATTCTGATCGCAGAGGTGAATATAAATCTAATTTGTTTGGTAGTTTTTTGTAAGGAGAATGGTATTGTTCATTTATTTAGTATGCCGTACACGCTCGAACAAAATGGAGTTGCTAAAAGACACAATAACACATTGTTAGAAATGATTAGGTCAATGTTAGCTCTTGCCAACCTTCCTACTTCTTTTTGGGGTGAAGTTCTTCTAGCTGCTGCCTATATTTTAAATAAAGTTCCTTCTAAATCTATAGAGAAAACTCCTTATGAGCTTTAGAGTGGGAAGACACCTAAGTTGAATTATATGAGAGTTCGGGGTTATGTTGCACATGTTCTTATACCGTATCCTAGTAGAGATAAACTTAAGGTTAAAAGAAAAAGGTGTTTGTTTATTGGTTATCCAAAGCATTCAAAGGGGTACACATTGTATGTCTCAATTGAAAAAACGATTATTGAGAGCCGGCATGGTAAGTTTATTGAAGACCGCTTTGATTGTAATGAATTTCTTGGAGAAAAGTCAACTCTTGAAGAAGTTCAAGTGAGCATGTGATTTCGAAAATACCAGTAAATCAAAGTGAAGGGGTTTCTGATAAGAGAAAAGATTATCCAGAGGCTATAAGGAAGAGTAAAAGATTAAAGAAACCAAGTTTTATTATTTTATCTTTTGAATTCTATACTTATGCTGGGGAAGTGTTTGAACGGGTAAGGCTGAATGGGGATTTGTCATATCCAAAAACATATAAAGAGGATATTTCTGATGTAGATGCTGAAAAGTGGAAATTGGTAATGCAAGATGAAATAAACTCCATGCATAAGAATGTAGTTTGAAAGTTAGTTGATCATCTAAAATTTGTTAAGCCTGTGGGGTGCAAGTGGACTTTAGAAGGAAAAGAAATTCTAAAAGGAAAGTAAAAAGATATAAGGTTCGTTTAGTAGCAAACGGTTTCACTCAGCAATATGGGGTTGATTATGATGAGACATTTTCTCCAGTTGCTCGAATTCAATATATTAGAACAATTTTGGCTTTAGTGGTTTTCTATGACTATGAATTATTTCAAGTGGATGTTAAGATGACTTTTCTTAATGGGAATTTCTAAAGATATTTATATGGAACAACTTCTTGGTTGTGTTGTTGATGAAAATAAGGTGTGTATGTTGGAGATATCTATTTATGGTCTTAAACAGGCATTCAGGCAATAGAGCCTCAAATTCCATGAAGTTGTTGAGGCATATGATTTTGTTTAGAATCCTGAAGATTATTGCGTATATGTAAATATAGTGGGAGCTAAAATTGCTATCTTAACTTTATATGTGGATGATATTCTTCTAGCTGGAAATGATGTGCCTTTTCTTGTAGAAATCAAGAGCTGGTTTCCATACATTTGATATGAAAGATCTAGGCGAAGCTTTATATATCCTTGGTATCAAAATTATCAAGGATAGAATACAAAGAAAACTTAGTTTGTCTCAGCAGAAATATATTGAGAGTCTTTTAGATCGTTTCAAGATGGTCTATTGTACTGAGGGCAAAATTTCTTGTGATGTGTCAAAAAAGTTAAGCAAAGAAAATTGTCTAGTTTCCACTTAAGATATGCTTAATGAGGCACTGTCTCCATATGCTTCTACTGTTGGAAGTCTCATGTATGCTTTAATGTGTACAAGGTTAGATCTTGCTTATGCAGTGAGAGTTCTTAGCAGATTTCAATATAATCCAAGGAATAGTCAATGGGAATGGGTAAAGCATGTGTCGTTACTTCAAGCGTACTAAGTCACATGTTTTGACTTAGCAAGCTGATGAGTTACAACTGGTTGGTTACTCAGATTCTGATTATCAAGGTTGTGTGGATACATGAAAGTCAACTTCTGGGTTTGTGTTTATGTTTGATGGAGGTGCAATATCATGGAAAAGTAAAAAGTAAGATTGTGTAGCTCAATCCATAATGAAAGCTGAATAAGTGGATATTAATTTAGCTACAAGGGAGGTTGTATACCTTAAAAAATTCTTGAGAATCCGTTGTACCATGTGTGGAGCGATCTATAGTGATCCTTTGTGACAATTCTTCAGCAATTACGATTGTGAAGGATCCTAAGTGTCACTCTAAGGCAAAGCATATTGATGGTAAATATCATTATATTCAGGATATGCTTAAAAGGCATAAAGTTATTATGGAGAAAGTTGCCTCAAAGGATAATTTAGTATATCCATTCACTAAGGCTCTTACAGTACTTGTTTTCAATAATCATGTTCAAAACATGGGTTTGATCCCTTGTTGATGTATATGGAATTTTGAAATCAATAAATTGAAGTTTATTCCATGAAATATATATTGTGAAATATATGTTATGAGCGCTCATGGTTATATCCCGAGATTCAGCTTCTTTATCAAGTATATACTTGCGGGTATATATGAGAGGGTCTCGATAGAGAGGAAGAGTTGGATATCAAATTGTTCAAGCCTATGGAATGTTTGGGACACATATGATTGGTTTTGTTTGTTTATAATAAAATACTTGCCACTTTTTAAGTAAATGTTGTTATGGCTTAGTGGTAAGTTTATCTCTCACTTTCTTATTGAGCACGACTTTAAATTGGGTGCTTACTAATGGTATGGCTTGGTGAATTGATTTCGGAAATCCAAAAATTTTAATTAATGTGGATAAGAAATAAATTATTAATATATTTATCAAAAGAAAAAATTATAAATATACATAAATGATAAATTATGTAGGATAATATTTAAATTTTTATGAAAAAAAATTCACATATATTCATTAAAAAAAAATTAACTTATGGGACAATTGCTACATCTACCACTTATTTCCGATAAAAGTGATTGAATTGAGGGCAAGCTAACATATTTTTTTTAAATTGAGTATTGTTTATATATAAATTTTATTCATAAATTATTAAGATAAATTTCATCAAAAAAATTATTAAGATAATTATATCAAGTTTGCCAAAAACAATTAAGTAGAACTACATAATTTAAAATGTAATTATTTAGTTTTTAAATAAAATTCATATAAATATCATTAGTGATAATTTTTTATGTGGTGAAAATAAATTAAAAAAAAATCTTCTTGCCTCTTTTTTGCAGGATTTCACATTAGCACAGACAATCGCATATAAATTATCAAACTATATAATTCAATAAATTAAATAGAATAATCTCTAAAAAATGTTAAATTTAAATCTTTGTATCATTGTATAAAAGAATAATTTAATAGTAATAAGTTAATGTTTTTATTTTAATTTATCTTTGCAATGGACGAATTTGTCAAAATAATCTTATAGTAAGCTTCACAATTGATACAAGGCACCTTGTAGTTAACGACAGTTCAGAGGTGCTGTTTTTAATATTTCAAATTCCAAACCAATTGTCAAGGGCCGGTTACACTTTCGCTCTCGCGTCTCTGTTTTCAAAATGGTATATTTTTTCATTGGGAACATGGTATAAATCACCAATTTTAATACATAAACTTTAAAATTTTACAAATTATTCTTATATGAACTTGAAATCATTATATATATATATATATATATATATATATTATATTAAGGTGTTTTATTCATGAGATAATTTTTATATTTATTTTTAATTTAGGATAACTAAAGTTAAAAGAAGAAAGACAAAATTTCACTTGATCAAGACATAATGGGGTTGTTTAGAATAATTTTTAAAAATTGTTCTTTTTTTTTTCTACAATTTTTTTTGGTTTGAGTTGTTGCTTTTATTAATTATTTTTAAAAATTGTAATTAAGAAAACGAAAAATTAAGAATAAATTTAAGATTTTTTTATTTTTGTTCTCAATTTTTTTTAAAACATGAAGAATGTATTAAAAAATTAATTTTTATTAATAATAAAGTTATAAATATGTGTTTTCAAATAAAATTATCTTCCTTCCCAAATAAAATAATTGTTCTCAAAATTTATATTTAAACAAATTTTATTTTTACAAAAATTATTTTGTTTGTTCTAAAAAATTATTTTTAAAAAATTAAAACGAAAATACTTTTAAATAAACCCATTAGATTCTTGTATTTTAAAAATTTGGTGTTAAAAATTTGTGTAGAGATTGAAGAACACTACAAAAATGGAGATATATGTCATTTAAAATTTTAAAATACCTTAATATAGACATAGATGTAATAATTTAAAGTTAACTGAAAGTGTACGAGGGGGATTTGTAAAATTTAAAAACTCATATATCAAAATTATAATTAGACTAAAATTTAAATTGTTTACCCTTTTTTTTCATTCTCCATTCCCCACCATAAACTCTTCGCACACGCCGCTGGCAGCATAATACCCCATTGATAACCGAGAGAGAATCGCTAAACCCACTATCCCGCACGGTCACTCTGAATCCGATTGGCAGAAATAGAAACTGGTGGAAAGTTCAAGAGAAAGTGACAGAAAATTTCAGAAAACACCTAGAGAAATTTAGAGAGAGAGAACAAATTGCTGAGACACAGAGAGAGACTTCTGTCAGTTCCTTATGTAATGCATCAGAAGAAATCTGAAGTTCAGATCGGAAAAGAAAGCAGCGGCATCTCTTCCGATTTCAATCCAACGCCCCCTCTTCTGTACCCTTCCTCAATTCACCAAAAGCACCCTCCCCACCATCAATCCCCTCAAACCCAGCAACTTTTTGCTCAATACCCATCTTTCACAACCGCTCAAATCCTCACCCAGAATCCTCAAACCCAGTGTGACGCAATAGCCCCTCCCCAATCTTCCACTGCACCTTACAAGCGGCCCCTGTTGTCCCAAACCCATTCGTCCCTTTCCAAATCCCCTACCCTGTACCAATTCCCGACAACCCCTCAATTCAAGTCCCAGAACACGTCCTTCTTCTCCATCTCAATCGCCGCGAGAAGCGCTGCTTTTCGACTCCTGCGCCGCATCAAACACATTCGCCGGCTCCGCGTTCATCTCCGGGTTATCTTGTTGTTGTCTCTTCCCTTCTTTTACTTCCTGGTCTCTCACCCGAGTCATTCGTTTATTCTTGATTTCCTTTCAGCTTTTGCCTTCTCCGCCGCGCTCTTGTTCTCGCTCAATCTTGCGCTTCCTCGTCTACCATCTATTCGTCTATTTCTTGCGCGTTCTTTCCCAATTAAGCTCAGTTCGTCTTCGGCCATATCTAGACCCCCTTTGCCCGTGTTTTGGACAATTGGGTCACGGCAAAAATCGGAGAAAAGGGTTAATTCGGGTTGTTGGGTTCAGGTCTACAGCAACGGTGACGTCTACGAGGGGGAGTTTCATAAGGGGAAGTGCTCTGGAAGTGGGGTTTATTACTATAATATGAGTGGGAGGTATGAGGGTGATTGGGTTGATGGACAATATGATGGATATGGAGTCGAAACATGGGCAAGAGGGAGTCGCTATCGCGGGCAGTATAGGCAAGGCCTCAGGGATGGTTTCGGCGTTTACAGGTTTTATACTGGTGATGTCTATGCTGGAGAATGGTCTAATGGACAGAGTCATGGCTGTGGAGTTCACACTTGCGAGGATGGGAGTCGATATGTTGGGGAATTCAAATGGGGCGTGAAGCATGGGCTTGGCCACTACCATTTCAGGTAAATTTAGCAAAGGGATTACATGGATTTCTAACTATGAAATATAGAGTTCTTTTGCACAATCAAGAATTTAATTTCTTTCTTTTTCCTCTAGCTTGATTATAGAATTGTTTACTGTTTGTCAAATTGGGTAACTAGGTAGTTGAATATGCACAGGATGCCTTTGGTTTTCCATAATCCTTGTTCTACTTTGTCGTTATCGTTTCATATGTGTTAGTATTAGATAAGCAAGAGTCAAGATACTGAAGGCTTTAGTAACAAGTATATTTATCACGTGCCTGTTGTATCTCTTGCACTGAGTGTGTGTGGGTGTGTATATATATATATATACAGCTGGGTTGCTTCTTGTCTTAATTTACCAATATACTTCATCCTTAGCTTGTTAGATTTACAGCAATGTATTTTCTTTTCTCTTTTGCTACCTCCTAGTGAATAGTGGTGAGGCAGAATATGTTGTGTAGTCAATGTGAAACTGTTAGAACCTAGGGGCAAAAAGGGCATAAGGGAAAGGAGAGAAGTTATTGTCATGCCCTAATTTTGGACAAGTGACCGGCGTAAGGCACTACCATTGGGATAGTACCCTACAAGCTTACACATATACATATGCGTTTAATGTGAAAAAGACTCAAATTACGAGCACAATGCAAATATATATATATAACAAACCCACTATAACACTTAAAACAGGCCTCCGTGGCCCTGACACCAAAAACTATTTATATGTTGCAACACAAGACGTTAATATCATGCAAAATTCTTGACCATCAGAAGACAATGCTACCATCTATTCCAACTGTCCGTAGGTTCAGGGGTTACCCCATTTGTCCTCCAGAGATATTTATATGGACTTGAGAATTTTAGCATGTAAACCTGCAAAAAATTAACCTGGAAGGGATGAGTCATATAGACTCAGTGAGGGGAAACCCGTACCTAAGGGTACAAGTTTGAAAATAAAAATAATACATACTTAGTTTTGTTTGTTATACATAAGCGTATATGTACTTATATAAATATCAAATATCGAGTAACAAATTGAGATCTCGTCAGTATCAAATTTTGGCCAGAAGAGAATTACGTTCATCAATCTTAACGGGACGAAATATTTATGGAAAAAAAATGCTCAAACTGAATAAAACAAGTCCGGAAAGATGAATCCATTACTCCTTGACGTGAGGAACTCTCACTGATACTGATAACATGTAACATAAGTTCACTTTCGGAGCAGAGCCCCTAATCAGATACAGATCACTGATATTTCACTTGGAGCA
>JASKGM010036801.1:0-23755 GCA_034509205.1 Ceratonia siliqua
ATAGTAGACAAGCTGCTTTATATATTTTAGGGATAAACATTTTAAAGAAATTATCTCTAGTAGAGTAGTATAATTACATTCGATTTTTTCTCTCATATTTTTATATAGAAATGGGAAGATTTTCTAGAAAGTGTGGCGCATTTTTTTTAAAAATTTAGAGTAAATATTTATAGTAAAATTAACAGTTTAATAACTTATAAGATAATAAAATTAACTCTCTTATTTTTCTTTATAATTATCCACTTACATTTTATTCTCTAAGATGCAACTTACACAAAAAAGAATCATAAAAATATTTTCAAAAAATATTATAAAAATATTATTTATTATCTTTAAACCTTGGTATTATACCCTCATACCATAAAGCCGAGCTCTGTACTTTAATAGATTAATAGAGACCCACTCATGCTATCCTTTGTTCATTAGACATTTTAAGGATTTTCAAATCACTAGTTGAGTTTAATCCTTAGGTTTTAGAGCATCTGAAAATAGATGCAAAAGTTGTGAAGTACTTCAGACCTTACTGAAAGTTGGACTAAAATACTTGGTAGAGAATCAAGACACTCGGTCACAAGATCCTAAAGCAAGCCTTTGGAAGACAATGCATCATCTTCTATACTACTATAAGAATTTGTACACTAAGCAAGAACAAAAGACACAATAGAGGAAAAGGAAGAGAGAATGTGAGATTTTGAAGGCAGGGATTGAGTTTTCATTTATGTAGTTTAGAGTCAGATATCAACGAGAATGCTGACCTGATCTCTACATGATAATACAAAGACAAGCATTCATGAGTGAATTGCCCATCCTTATCAACAACTCAGAAGTAACTTAATTACAAAAAAATAACTTGGATATTTGACACAAATGTTGCAGCTTGATCAGATGTGAAAAAAGAAAACACCAACTAAAAACTTGAAGAATATATACTTTCAATTACCTTTTACACAGACAAACATCCCAGTCAACCCAAAACCTTGTCTCCAAAACCACTAGTTTTGGGGCCTTCACTCCCAAAACTATCCACGCCAAATTAACAAAAGAATGCAGGAAAGTGTAAAACAATCAGTAATCACCCAGCATCTGGTAGTATCTTCATTGCCATCTAAAAGTCACGTAAAATATTAGTTAAGATCATTGCGATTCACTTTTCTCAGGAGCTTCCAGTTGAGGAGGTAAGAGGTTTAAGAAGCTCCCTTGGACTGATTGATTGGCAGCCATAGTTGACTCATCATCTGTAGCATATAGAAAACCAAATTTAGAAAAGAACAGAGCAACTTAAGCCGCATGATAGTTAATAAAAACTTGAGCTTCTTCAGTAACCTATGCCTCAATGTTAAGTGCAAAATATGATGACATCCTATAAGGAAAATGCTCACGAGTAATGAAATTATGACAGAGGATATGGCACTTCCACAAAACGTAACACTCAGACCTGATTAGATTAAGTCAATTATTACATACAGCTGGTACATATTTCATTTTTTGTAAGACTGCATAAAAGTCATGGGCTACAAATTGCATTCCGACACAAATCAAGGGAGGTTATGTTCTCTCAATAACCAAAAGTAATTTATGAACGACCATAAATGAAAATTTCCATCTAAATTCAGAGAACCTGTCAAGATAGGAAGGAAAAGGGGGGAAGGAGACTTTCGTTAGATTTCAAATGATCAAGCTTTATATTTTTTTTTTTCTTTGTTCCCTTTTTCCAATCAATATCCATTTCTTCCCAAGATAATATAAGAGATTTAATCTTAGATAATTTCAGATAATGTGAGAAGCTACCCTGTAATACCAAGTTGATGATATCACAAAGCTACTCCCAAATGAATTTGTCAAGGACCACTTCATCTCAAAAGCTTAAATTGTTCAGTAAAGGCCATGAGTATTTTTATATAATCTCTAACAGTTACCCTCATGCAAAAGCCCTTTGGGCATAAAGCATGGACAAAACACAAACCCACCATACCTTATGCTGAAATTTCAATTAATTATGAAGAATTGAACAGCAGGGATCAAACTCTAAACCGCTTAGTCATAGAGGCTCTAATAACATGTTAAGGACCACTTAATGGAAAAAGTTTAAATTGTTAAGTGAAGGCCCATGGATACTTTTATGATAATCTCTAACAGAACTGAACCATTTAATTTCAAGTAAATCATCAATACTTTCACAAGATAGAATGACAAATCTCAAAAGAAAGTATAAGGAAAACACTGAGGAGATTCTTACCAAACAGGGTCTTGATAGATGGCCTTTTAGTTTTTGTGGTCTTCTTCTTCAATTCAGCTGATAAAGTAGCACACACCAAGATTACTTGAGAAGATCAGTGCAAGTACAAAAATGAATCATTACATAAAAAACAATAAAAAAAAGTAAAAAAAAGAATAACAATGTTAATGACATTACAACCTATAAAGAATTGCTCTTCTTTTTTGTAACATATACAGTTTTCTGAAATTATAATTACTTGAAATCTAAATTAGTTGCTAATATTAGTTTCTCACATAAGCTACTATACGTTACTCTCTTTCATAAGCAACAAATGCAATAGAAAGACTGCATAAGTTGTGAATGCATGTACACAAGAAATATGCATGGGAGTAGCAACAACGCAAACACACACACACATACACATATATATATGTATGTATGTATTCTTTAGGAAGCAATCCCTCCATATTTTTCAAAAATGTGTTCCATTGGATGCCTTACTGAAATAAATTCTAGTATGCTGGCATTTATCGTAAAAACTGTAAAATTAGAAGTAGGTTGGTTCATTATTAAGATATTTCCATCTCATGACAATAAACACCTCTTCTAAGAGTTAAACCCACTCACATATTCTTCCAACAACTATACGAAAACTAGATTAAATAAAGGTTGGAGTAAAATTAAATTGATAGAGCATAAAACCTTCCATTAGATTTATTTGTGCAAAAGAATCTTTTAGAGTACAATAAATAATATATAAAAGAGGAATCTTTATATTCTGGAAAGAAAACGAAAATAATGAGATAAAAAGTTTAGATAAAAAATAACAATAAATTCATGCATAACTGAAGAGGTATGTACCAATTCCAGGTAGTTGATGATCATTCACAATTTCAAAGTTCTTATATGTGTACCCAACAAAGTTAATATCTTTAGATGACAGCATCTGCAGCAAAGGACAAGTCAGAGTTAGAAACCCAGACTTGAACAATCCATAGGAATAAATGTTTCCAGTAAACATTGATGATCCATAGTTTCAAATGAAATGACAATTGCATTCAGAGTTACAGCCAGAATTTTTTTGTCAAATTCAGTATCATCTAAAGGCAATCAATTCAGTCAAAGACTTAAGCTTTTATAAATAGTATGCTACATGTGGATAAGCTAAACTATTTGAAAGACAACTATTTACCCTATTGAAAATTAATCAAACTATTCAAATAACCTCACCTTCTCAATAGTTGGCCAAGATATTTACTGTTCCATCACAGGAGAAACCAATGCAGATAAAGCAATAGACAGATAGCCAGATAGATAGATAGATAGACAGAAAGACAGACAGATTGATAAATGGATAGGTATAAAAATAAAAATGAAAGAAATACAATAGAACACATGAAAATAATTTTAATTTAATAAATAATCTCAGTCATCAGACTATCAATAATTTAAGCTTGAATGGAGAAGAAAACGGTGTGACTATTGGAAGACCACTCCTTTAGACCTACTATAAATCGCATTTCAATCACAAAAACCAACCTTTCTCCATGGTCCTGATGTTGAGGAAGGTTGAGTTTGGTTGTCAGCCTACACACCATAAGTAAATCAAGAGAGCATGATACTGGTTAGCAACCACAAACAAGCAACTCTTATACATCCTTGAACATGAAGAAATAAAATATACCTCTTCAAACTTTTCAAAATTTTGAGTATCTAATTCATCATTGACCTCTGGAATAAATGCAGCTTTCATTTGGTACAATTTGTCCCATTCAACACCTTTGAACCACGGGTGACCCTGAAAATAAATTCACCAAAGTTATTTAGTTAATATGAAATTGCACCCTCAAACAAATTAAAGAATTTAGAAAAGAACACACCACAACACCTTTATTTCATCTGCCCCTTTAGTGCCAAGCCTCTGGTCCACATTACATAGGAGTCTACAAATAAGATCCTTTGCCTCTGCAGATAGTTTGGCTTCTTCTGGAAACTTTAAATGAGTTCTCCAATTTACTATCTGTATAATTCACAGGAATACAATATGATCATAATTGATGAAAATGATAAAAGAACAAAATTATAGAAAACATAAAAAAATAATAATAATAATACATGCAGGAAATGAAATGTATACAAATATTAAATCATTAGAAACAATCTGTCATATTATTTTATAATATCAACAAAACTGACAGCAAAAGCATGGTCCAAATAAATTTAGCAAGCAACATTCAGCTGAAAGAAGAAAAAACGCATATCATCTTCTAAGAAAATATAGATTCTATTCTATATATTAGGAGATTGGGAAACCACCTCATCTTTTGTGAAAAATGCTCATAGGAAACCAATACTCAATAAAAGCACACTCCTAACACAGTCAATTAACTAAGCCTTTCAGAACTTTCTTGAGCCTGTTAGCTTATCCCTTGTCTAAAAATAATGCAGCCACAGGTTCTCTTTAATGTTTAGTTAATATGAGGTTACATTCTCAAAAATGATCATGTCTTTCATCCCTGTTAACAAGTTTGCAAGACATCTACATGATCACAATATTTAGAAAATAGTCACACCTAAATAGTTCAAATGATAATGGGGCATTAATAAAGCACAGGAACGCCTGTGGATCCAAACAGCCATAAGACACAGAAACACACTCACTTTTCATGTGAGAACTAGAAACACTAAAGTTCAAGATGTTTATAGGAATTCTAGGACCTCCACAAGCATGAAACAAGTTGATAGTGTAATGGATTCAGGCAGATGTCAACATTAAGGCTGTATAAAAATACCGGTACTTTTTTCTTAGCATGTACTTCCAATGTAGCAATATAGGCTTTTTCTAAGTATTGGTACCTAGATGCAGAATACAATAGACTTCAAGTCCTATCCATGTTCTAAACTGTTGACATACATAGCATGATGCATCAATCATCAGATGTCCCAGACATTACCTTTCTACAAGTTGACATCGGTTCATCCGAATAAAAGGGTGGATACCCTACAAGCATTTCATACATTATAGCTCCTAGAGACCACCTGGAAGCATTAACAATGTCATCAGAATATAGTTAAAGAATAAGAAGTTCATAAATAAAGGGGAGGGTAGAAGGGGGTGGGGCGGGATTTGAAAAAGATAAGTAAAACACATTCTATTATACCAATCACACTCCATCCCATATCCTTTCTTCAGAAGAACTTCTGGAGCAATATAGTCAGGTGTTCCAACCGTTGAATAGGCCTGCAGTATTCCGAACAACGAAAAGCTTCAAACATCATAAATCTATATATTTTCACCATACCATCTTGCAAAAACACGAGTTTTTAAAAATAAAATAAAATAAAAGGTGAACCAGAGGACTCCAGTCTCCAGAAATATATACACGATGAAGCCCATCACATAAGAACCAACCATTCAACCAACCATTCAACATTTAAAAATTAAAAATGTGCATGCTCTTAAGAAACACAGAAGTTTGTAATTAACAGGGACAGTAGTAAGAAACTGTTAATGACTTACAAGCATTCGCCTATTTTTCTGCCAATGCTGCAGTTGCTCCTGTTGAGTTCGTTTAGGTGCCACAGGACGTCCATCACTCTTGAGAGCTCCACTTAGATTGTTTCCAATAGAGAAATCCTTCTCCTGAAGATTACTGCAGTCTAGCGGTTTACATAATCCAAAATCTGATAATTTCATGTGACCATTTCTATCTAGCAGCAAGTTATCAGGCTTGATATCTCTGTATTGCATTTCAAAAACAGGAAATTAACTCTTTATTGGTACACAAGAAGACCACCAATATAAGTGTACTAAAATATCCCATTATGTGATGCTACTGTTAATAGCTTGAATTTACCTATGAATATAATTGTGTTTATGAATTGACTCAATAGCTAGGACAGTCTCCCCAACATAGAACCTGGCTTCATCTTCTGTCAGTGTATCCTTCCGCATCAGCAATGTCATCATATCTCCACCAGGTAGATACTCCATAATGAGATATAAATACTCTTCATCTTGAAAGGAGCAGTAAAGTTTGACAATGCAATTGCTATCAACTTCTGCAAGTAAGTTCCTCTCGGCTTTTACATGTTCAACCTAAAGAAGATAAAAATAAGAAATAAGGATATGAGACAATATACATTTCAACAAAGTGAGTAATACTTGATGATATCAATACCTGGCCTCTGCGAAGCATCTCAGATTTCTTAAGCTTCTTCATAGCGTATACATGACCAGTTGCCTTCTCCCGGCAGACTCTTACCTATACACAAACGAAATTGTAAACCGGTAACAAATTATCTGATTAAATTTCTGTATGAGAAACCCAAAAATATAAAAGCTACAGATCCTTCCCAAGGTATGAACATATCAAGAAAAGTAAACACATTACTGGCCAAAAATTCTATGCCATCAACACACTAGACCTCCAAGCAGACCTCCTCATAAAGCTCCAACAGGTAGTTGTTCCTACTCCAATTTTAGGTGGTGATGTGGCACCTCAAGTCACTTTACCTTCAAGAGGCCTACACAGTATCCTAAGAATGAGTAAGGAACATCACGTCTTTAAGCACCCTAAGAATCCTGACACAGCATTTTGAAACTAGATTCACTACCTTCCTTGAAACCTATAACCTCAGGCTCATGTAAGATCAGCGGTTTCAAGACCATGATAGTGGACACCTAGGCCACCCTAGGCTATTGAATCAGTACCTTGGGTGTCTGTTTGCCCTTCAGCCCACCTGTTGCTAAGAAATGTTCTATGGTGAGAAGACCTCTCAGAAGACAGACTACCTCACTTTGCTGTCCAAGTAATGTTCTAAGGCAAAACTTAATATAAGGATTGCCCTTTGGCAAGGAGTGTCAAAATGAGAAAAATCTTGTCCATGCTGCTTTAAATGTAGTCATTACTAGTGTTAATGAAAACACACGATTTGTTGCTTCAGGCAATTAGGCTCAGCTTGGTGCCTGAGCAGTTAGAATCTTAAAAAACGTAAATTTTCTCTTTTTGCTTCTTTTTCACAAAAAAAATATTGCATCGGTCAGCCAAAGATCATACTCTGCAGGTGATATCCATTCAATTTGCTTTATTTGATTCAAATTCTTGTTTGTTTCAGTCAAGTGGATATGATGCAGCTCGACTCTTACACAAACCAACTCTAAAAGAACATGATTTCTCTTTTTCTTTGTTTACAATTTCTTTTATATAATTTTACATGTAAGTGCCAAAAAGATTCTGACGTGGAACAAGTTGCGTTGAACTTTCTTGATCAAATTGATAACCGGAAGGAGTCAAAAAGTAGGGGTGTTTATGCAGCAATTTGAGTGCTTTGCTACTGTATTTATGTGTTCTGCTAGTTTATTATATTACTATTGACAGTATTTTGTTGTTAGTATTGGCTTATGTCTTTAAGGGTATTTTTGTAATTTTCCTTAGAGATATTTGCTGAAATCCGTATGTAATGTTTGACTGGCTAATGAAAAAGAGTAGTTCAGCTTATATTCATTCTCTTCAGATTGCATTTTCAAAGGCTACTGTTCATTGAACAGTGCACGTCTGGAAATTTACTCCAGATTCAGGCAAATCTTGCGTTTGCAAGTCAACAAATCAGCTGGTTTGTTGTCTCTTATCCCTGCGCTACTCCAGGTGGTATCAGAGCCTTGGGAAATTGCCTGAGTTCATGGCCAGTGGAGGAGAGCAAGGACGTTCCGAGACTACAACAGGAGAAGCAGCGTTGTGGGCTGCTATAAAAGATCAGAGGTGTGCGATAGAGGAGAACATGACAGAGCAAAGACAGCAATGGGCCGAAATTAGAGAACTGATGGCTGGGTTGAGAGTCCAAGGGTCGACGCATGCTGGAACAGCCACTACAGGGGCCGAAGTTCAGAGGAATGATTACAGAGGTGGTCGAAATTACAATGTAGCTACTATGGAAGCTGAAAATCCAAGAATTGGTGACAAAGAGGTGCGAAACTTCAGTGTGGCAGCAGTAAATCGATCTGAAGGAGCTGAGCAAGCTAGGAGAGGAAGAAGTAATGGCCCCCAGTATCGAAATAGACCATTTTCAGCTGAAGGGATGTCAGATTCTGAACCAAAAGATTTATTTCAATATAGGCAGAATAATAGGCAGTCTTAAAGAGGCCAACAATATGAGAAGAGACCTGAAGATTACAAGATCAAAGCTAATTGCCTTCCTTTAGTGGTAATCTCCATATTGAAGAGTTTCTAGATTGGATATCTGAAGTAGAGAGGTTCTTTGAAGTCATGGAGGTGCCCGAAGAAAAGATCCCAAAGAAAAGATGGTGAAGTGGGTAGCTTATAAATTTAAAAGTGGAGCTGCTGTTTGGTGGGATCAGTTGCAACAAGATAGAAGACGACAGGGGAAGGCACCTATAAGGAGTTGGAGGAAGATGAAACATAAATTGATGGGAAGATTTCTACCCCCTGACTACCAGCAACATTTGTTCCGTATGTATCAAGAGTGTAACCAAGGTAGTAAGTCCGTAATGGACTACACTGCTGAGTTTAATAGGCTGTCTTTGTGGAATAATTTGAGTGAGACAGACTCCCAGAAGGTGGCAAGGTATTTGGAAGGATTGAAAGATGAGATAAGAGAGAAAATTAGCCTTCAAACCTTATGGAATGTAAATGAGGCGTGTAATATGGCTTCGAAGGCCGAATGGATGGATAAGAGGGAAAATATGCAAACTTACTCTAAGAGGAAATGGGGTGAAAGCAGTTATGGTTTTGGGAAGGGTAAGACACCTCAATTAAGTGCTCCAAACCCCTCTCCCAAGAAGGTGGAGACCCCTAAAGGAGTTGCTAGTAGTGGCGAAAGTAGAGGGAAGCAAGGAAATAAGTCTTTTAATCAAGGATCCTCTAAGGGCTTTAACCCCTACTTTAAATCATCCATGGTGAAATGTTATAGGTGTGGACAACAGGGGCATAAATCTAATGAGTGTCCTTCTAGAAAGCCTGTGAACTTAATGGAGCATGACGAGGATGAAGAGCTTGAGAATGAGGGAGGACAATTAGAGTACAATGATGAAGTGTATGATGCTGTTGGGGTGGAGGATTATGATGGAGAACAAATTAATTTAATTGTGCAGAGAATCCTTTATTCCCAAAACAGAGGAGAACCTTCTCAAAGGCATAACATCTTTCAATCAGTGTGCAGCATCAATGGTAAGGTCTGTAATGTTATTGTCGATAATGGGAGTTGTGATAATTTTGTGTCCAGGAGATTAGTGGACTACTTAGGCTTACCTACTAAACCACATCCATCCCCTTACTTGATTGGTTGGGTGAAGAAGGGTCCAAGTGAGAAAGTGAATCAAATTTATAAAGTTCCCCTTTCCATTGGGAAGTATTACATGGATGAAGTAATATGTGATGTTATTGACATGAATGCCACTCATTTGTTGTTAGGAAGACCTTGGCAATATGATGTTTAGTATTACATATAAAGGAAGGGACAATGTCTGTCTATTTCAGTGGAAAGGGCACAACATTGCAATGATCCCTCTTAAACATGAGAATGTCAGCCCCAAAGCTTCCAAAGTGGAGGAGAAGTCCTTCTTGACCATTACCCAATCTGAACGAGAATTTGAGGAAGCTGCTAAGAAGTCCAGAGAAGTTCATGTGATGCTAGTTAAGTCCCTACCGAAGACTATTCCGAAGAAACCAACCAAGCCGATACCCGAGAAAGTAGAGTGTATGTTGAAGAATTTTTCAGAATTACTTTCTGAGGAGTTGCCTAATCAGTTACCTCATGTTAGAGAGATTCAGCATCAGATAGGCTTTATTCCTGGTGCTAGTCTTCCTAATCTCCCTCATTATAGGATAAGTCCCAAGGAAGGTGAAATATTGAAGACTCCGGCAGAAGAATTGTTGAAGAAGGGTCTCATTAGGGAGAGCATTAGTCCCTGTGCTGTACCGGCCTTATTGACTCCCAAGAAGGATGGGACTTAAAGGATGTGCGTTGATAGTAGAGCTATTAACAAGATAACCGTGAAATATAGATTTCCCAGACCGCGGTTGGATGATATGCTTGATATGCTTGAAGGCTCAAGAGTGTTTTCCAAAATCGATTTGAGGAGTGGCTACCATCAGATCAGGATCAGGGCTGGGGATGAGTGGAAGACCGCATTCAAGACTAAAGAAGGGTTATTTGAGTGGCTTGTCATGCCCTTCGGTCTCTCCAATGCTCCCAGCACCTTCACGAGACTCATGAACCAGGTTCTCAAACCATTTATTGGGAAGTTTGTAGTTGTTTATTTTGATGACATTCTTATATATAGTAAATGTGGGGATGACCACTTATTCCATCTTAGAGAGGTGTTGTTGGCCTTGCAAGACAACAAGCTTTACATTCATTTAAAAAAATGAGAGTTCATGACCACTAGTGTTTTGTTTTTGGGCTATGTGATAAACGGCCAAGGTGTCCATGTAGATGAGGATAAAGTGAAAGCAATTGAAGAGTGGCCATCACCTAAATCCATTACTGAAGTGAAGAGTTTTCATGGGTTGGCTACTTTTTATCGGAGGTTTATTAAAAATTTCAGTTCAATAGTGGCTCTTATAACTGATTGTTTGAAGAAGGGTCAATTTGCATGGGGAAACAAACAAGAAGACAGTTTCCAACTTATAAAGACTAAATTGTGTAGCGCCCCTGTGTTAGCTTTACCATTATTTGAGAGGGTTTTTGAGGTTGAACGTGATGCATGTGGCATAGGCATTTGAGCTGTTTTGTCCCAAGAGGGAAGGCCAATTGCATATTTTAGTGAAAAACTAAATGATGTGCGGAAGAAATGATCTACTTATGATCAAGAATTTTATGCAATTGTAAGGGCCTTGAAAAATTGGAAACATTATTTGATCCAGAGGGAATTCGTCCTTTATACTGACCATCAAGCTTTGAGATTTCTTAACACCCAGAGGCATCTGAGTAGCATGCATGCTAAGTGGTCTACCTTTTTACAGAAATTCACTTTTGTTCTTAAACACAAAGTAGGCATTAGTAACAGAGCTGTAGATGCTTTGAGTAGAAGAGCCACTCTGTTGATGACTTGGCAACAAGAAATCATTGGCTTTGAATGTTTAAAATATTTGTATAAAGATATGATGATTTTTCTTTGCATTGGAGAAGGTGTGTTTCTAAGCAACCCGCAGGAGAATTCCATATCTGTGAAGGGTATTTATTCCATGGCAACAAATTGTGTATTCCTAGAACATCTTTACGTGAGAAACTCCTTAGAGACATACATGGAGGTGGTCTCAACGGTCACTTGGGAAGAGAAAAGACTATTGCAATGTTGGAAGAAAAATATTATTGGCCTCAGTTGAAAAGAGATGTGGGCAATTATGTTAGAAAGTGCTATACTTGTCAAACCTCTAAAGGTCACACTCAGAACACGGGTCTTTACACTCCCTTACCTATTCCCAATGACATTTGGGAAGATCTCTCCATGGATTTTATTCGGGGGCTCCCGAGGACCCAAAGGGGAATGGATTCTATGATGGTGGTAGTGGACTGTTTTTCAAAAATTGCCCATTCTATTCCTTGCAAGAAGACGTCAGATGCCTCTCATATTGCCAGATTATTTTTTAGAGAAATTGTGAGGTTGCATGGAGTTCCCAAAACTATCACGTCAAATAGGGACTCCAAGTTTCTAAGTCATTTCTGGCTCACACTATGGAAGATGTTTGATACTTCCTTGAATTTCAACAGTAGCTCATCCTCAAACTGATGGACAAACGGAGGTTATTAACAAGACTTTGGGAAATATGATCCGAAGCATTTATGGAGACAGACCTAAAGCTTGGTACCATGCTCTTTCCCAAGCTGAGTTTGCATAAAACAATGCACCTCACAAGACTACGGGCCAATCTCCGTTTTCTATAGTTTACACCAAGGCCCCTCAACATGCATTAGATCTGGCTAAGCTGCCTGATGTTTCTAGAAGGAGTGTGGTAGCCCGACACCTAGCAAAAGAAGTGATTGGAGTACAAGAAGCAATCAAACAGAAGCTTGAGAGTGCCAGTCAGAAGTATAAGGCCGCTACTAATAGACGTAGAAAATACAAAGAATTTCAAGAGGGTGATTTAGTTATGATATTCTTAAGGAAGGAGAGGTTCCCTGCGGTACCCATAGCAAGTTAGCACCCAAGAAATATGGTCCTTACAAAATTCTCAAGAAGATCAATGCCAATGCTTATGTTATTGATTTACCTGAAGAATTTGGCATCTCAAAAACTGTTAATGTAGCTGATTTGTTTGAATACTTTGATCTTGAGGAACCACTCTATCCAGATAACTCGAGGGCGAGTTTTTCACAGGAGAGAAGGACTGACGTGGAACAAGTTGCGTTGAACTTTCTTGATCAAATTGATAACCGGAAGGAGTCAAAAAGAAGGGGTGTTTAGGCAGCAATTTGAGTGCTTTGCTACTGTATTTATGTGTTCTGCTAGTTTATTATATTACTATTGACTCTATTTTGTTGTTAGTATTGGCTTATGTCTTTAAGGGTATTTTTGTAGTTTTCCTTAGAGATATTTCTGAAATCCGTATGTAATGTTTGACTGGCTAATGAAAAAGAGTAGTTCAGCTTATATTCATTCTCTTCAGACTGCATTTACGAAGGTTACTGTTCATTGAACAGTGCACGTCTGGAAATTTACTCTAGATTTAGGCAAATCTTGCGTTTGCAAGTCAACAAATCAGCTGGTTTGTTGTCTCTTATCCCTGTGCTACTCCAGATTCTGATGTTGAAGAAGGAGGATGCACTTAGTGATGATGATATTGATCTCGAAGAAAATCAGGATTAATGTATATAAGTTTATAATTTTATAAATGTTCAAGTCATTTGACCACTATTATGACTTAATATTAATGTTACTTTGGAGTTTTGGGCATATGGTATGGGTCATATGAGTAAAAACATGTTATTAAATATGTCTTATTATGTCTTACATGGATGTTTGTCACTTTTTGGAAATTGAATTATGTTTTATTATGTAAAACAAAAATTTTAAACTATTTTCAATTCAATTTTGAATCATAAGATGCACGATTCAATTCGATTTGATTTAATTCATGATTCAAATAATTAGCCCTAATATTCGTTATTTGAGAACATTAGTCATGACCTTCTAAAGCAGGTTTGGCTAAAGCCACTTAGGCCCTCGGTAGAGTCCAAGGTCAAACAAAACATAGGACGCTATAGGAGGGATCAACCTCCCCTCCCCCTGGGAAACAATCTATGATGGCTTAATAGGGATTTGGATGAGGCGCCTTAGTGTTGAGTCCAACTCCACAATCACCTCAATTATGCCAAGGATAATAAATGTTAGGTTTCACAAGTAAGTCCATAATGGCTAAGTTGAGTCACCCCTTAGGACCTAATGCCCACATCTATATTCAGTTTTCTGTCCAATCACCCATTTGCTTTTCCTTTGTCCGTTAAGTTGTCTACAGGACAGTCATTTTTGCTCCTTTTTCTGAAAACAAACACCTTTTGGAACCCCAATATGCTTTGTCGGCATACTCTCACTTATACCTAAATTGGATAACCAACCACCTCTACCATTTAATGCCCTAATAAGAATATCACGCATGCTATCCACGCATTTAATACAAAGCAAAGCCCTCAATAAGCATGCTTTCTTTATTTAATGCTGACCAACTCTCTTTGTTTAGTATTCAAAGAGCAGTTACTTTGGCCAATTGCAACCTAAAATTCCCATCATTTTGCTCTCCTGTATTTCTAATCATAAGCCATTAGTACCCTTCATAAGAGCTTCTAAGAATTCAACCCATTAAGGAGTTGTGTCTAATTTGTTGGGTTTAATGTTGTAGTTTTCACTCCCTTAAGTTCAGTTTGCACATTTACCTGTCTTGCCAACTTCAATTGCTTGAAGTGCTTCACCCTTTCCGTAAATTCTATCATACAGACAATAACTTGTAAAATACTTACAAGAGTTAAATAACCAAATACCAATATTGATACCACTACTCTAGATAAATTTAGAAAAATCAGAACTCCGACCCACCTCTAAATAACAAGAACAACCATGACTATAATAAGAGACAGGCAACATATGAATCTCAAAGAATAGAAAACTCAAAAGAGCTATAAGAAATATTGATCTTAATCAACACCTCCAAACACAATATCATTCAAGCCTGCTTAACTAATGGAGGAAACAGTAACATTATCACCAAGATAAAAAAAATTAAAGTCATACATATAAGAAACCCAAAAAAGCTAATTAAGTTAGATTATACCTCTCCAAATGCGCCCTTCCCTATCATAGTCAGAGGCTCAAAATCATCAGCTCCCATCTTATGTCTCTGAAGGCGCATGTATTCTGTTTCCTTTTTTTCCAAATACTTAAGCAAGTTGCTCTGCTCTTCTTCAGAGACTTCAGCATCAGCCAGCTTTTTTTCTAGAATATTACGTCTGCAAACAATTATGTGTTTAGTACTTATTAAGAGGTTTAAGCAATTTCCATGTGCAGAAGCTATTTGCATATAATATACAACAGCACTATAGAGACAATATAGACCAATGAACCTTTATCTCAGTGGTACTGGTGTCATCTCCAGGGATGAGGTTGCAAGTTCAAACTAGTCAGAGACAAATCATTTTTTTTTTTTTGAAAAAAAGAGACGATATAGGACATGGTGTCAAGTCTGTCAATACAAAATTAAATTCCAAATTGGCAGAATACTTGCTGGGCAACATAGAGCAGGAACAATAAGTAAATTCCTTAGTTCTCACTTATTAATGTCTCCTTAAAGATCACTTTGTATGGTTGAAACTACATTACACGGTACAAAAGCATCACTGCCATTAGACTGTACCATCATGTTGACCTAGGAGTATAAAATGAAGTAAACATACCGCTCCTTCCTCTCCTGCAAGCTCTTCATCTGCTTCTTATAATGATCTTCTATGTACTGCTTCGCAGCCGCAGCCTTCTGTTTGGTCACATTTGATGGTGCTTCTTCATTTGTTGATGGTCTTGTCCCTTCTTTTACAGCAGCTGTAGATTCCTTGTTCGTTGGAGACTTCATTTTGTCCTTTGATTTGAACTTATTAAACCAGCACTTTGTAGCTTCCATTTTATTCACCTCTCGAGCCCACTTTATTATATATTTTCTTTCACAACCACTAAAGACTAGAAGTTTTGATAAATAAGGATTTCATTTTAGCAAACATGGAAATCAAGGCACCATTGTTCACCAGAAAAATCCAAGGAACATTTAATGTTGCTTCTGTCCAAACAGGAGAATAAACCACAATTAATATCAACCATATTGTTTCTAGCCAATCAGTTGCAAAACATAGAGTATGAAAATATTCCAAAGTCTTTTAATTGGATGCACCACGTGGCTATTTACAAATGAAAACAAACAAAAATAAATGTATGGGCTCATTTAGACTGTGAATAAACCATATAACACAGAGGGAAATCTTAATCATAAATCATCAATTTTCAACTACATTAGTCATCAAAGCAGCGGCAACACAAAGAATGTAATTGAACACAAATCACAGCAAAACTGTACAAAGAGGGAATCCACAACAAAAACTTGGGAAATGCGAACCACTGCCTGAGATCCTTAGTTTGCAACAAAATGGGATTTCAAAATTTTTACTTGATCGAATTTACACTGCTTGAAATTAATGGAAACAAGAATCACCTGCCTTGCGGTTCAAAACAGTTTTAAAGTATAATTCAATCTGAGGTGAACTTCTAGATTACTCGAAAGCCAAAAACAATATAGAAACCACAGAATTCAAAGCTTGAACGCCATCAGCAGTCTAAATATTCAATCTACTTCGCAGTATATGTCAAATCCCTCATCTTGCAACCAAAAAATTACGGTCAATTGCATTCTTGAACGATACAGTGTCCCGTCACCAAAATTTGACTTTCTTTTCTCTTCCCACACGTTCTCACCAGCCAAACAGAAACCCATGAGTAAAAAAACGAATAAAATCAAGATACCCTCTATCTGAATCGAAATTATAACTGATCAAGTAACACTTTTGCAAGCAAAGGATTGAAAAATCTAAATGGTGTCCTGAAAACCTTGAATTCAGTTGAATCTGAAGGCTCTGGAACTGGAACAAGTCAGTGAGCAAGAGAGAGAGTGTGCCGTAGAAATTGAAGGTAAAGCGCAGAGATAACCCTAGAGAGAGAAATGGGAAGCGGGGTCGCCGAGATTTTCGGTGTGGAAGACACGGTGAAGGGGACTAAAGGAACGCTTTGTGTTCATGATTCTGATGCCCCATTCGCTCGCCTAGCTTTTTTTTTTTTTTTCCTTCGTCTTCTGTTGAAAGTTGGAAACCACTTTAAATACTCGAAGACTTCTCCGAGGAGTGTCCTGTTTTTTTCGCTATATCTTCCCCCTTTCCTTATTTGTCTCCCTTCCGACTTGCTTTGCTGGGGATAAGATTGTTAAAACCGAATTTAAAACAATTTATGTTGAAAATTTAGTATTAAATTTGTAATCTGAAAAAATAATTATAGCATTAGAGTTGTATTGTTGAAAAAATAATTATAGCATTAGGCGATTTCATATTGATATTATTTTTTGTTTGAATTTTTCTTATTTTTTAAAATTCTTTATTCTTTTTTTGAATTTTTTTATTGTTTCTTCAATTTTTTATTTTTTTAAAGAATTGTATTCTAATTTTTTTTTGAATTTTTTAAATTTTTTTGAATTTTTTTATTTTTTTAAAATAAAAATTATAAAAAATAAAAATAACACTGTTAGAGTCCAGTAAGAAGGTAACTTAGAAAGACTTATATATATATTTTTTATATCACTCTTATATTTTTTTTATATTTATTATTTATATTTATTATTATTATTAATTTATAATATATTAATAATTAAAAATAAAAATAATATATAAATATCATTATTCTCTTATAAATCATCTTATAAGAATAAAATGCTAAGACAACTTCATACACTCAACTAGTTAAGTTAGAATATGAATGAGTTTGTGGCCTTGATATTAAAATTTAATATTGTCTCTAAAGTTAAAGGTTACAAATTTAATTTTAGTTACAATTAAATTAATAAAAAAATTAAGTTGATATACTAAAATAAAAATAATATGAACAAAGAGTTTTAAAAAAATTATCAAAAAAGAAAAATTGTAGAAAAAAATGTAAAAACATATCTAAATAAAAAAGAGGTATAGTTTACATTGAAGATAAAAATCAGTAATAACTAATAATAACGGTTTAGACTAAAGCATTTGTTCCAAGAATATTATTCCTAAGATATTTATAAGTGTATTAAAGGAAATTAGTAATATTAAGTACAAATATAGTTATATAAAGAAACTATTATCATTTAATAATTCATGTAAGGAATAAAGAAAGAGTTGTTACATTGTATTTGTTACCTCTCACATGCTGAATGTTTTGAGCATCTTTCCGTTTTAATTCATTTTCTCTATCTATTAAGCAAATGGTATTAAATCATTTTTAATGCTCAATTTTTCATCTTTATTTCTCAATTGAAATTTCAACTAATCTTAAAATCTCCCTCAAGTAACTATATAAGAACACAATACATTAAGAATTTAATTTAAAATTAAAAAAAAAATCTTCTTAGTAATCACTATACTCTCTTAAGAATATAAGAAAAATTAGATAACTTTTTTTCCTTTCACAATCCAATGCTTTTTATCACATCTTCGTTATCTTTATCAAAATTGAAAAAATTATTTAATTTAAAATTATTTATTGATTGGTATATAATAAAGAACTTATAACTACACAAAAATAATATAATAGTTAATATATTTTCATGATATATTTGATTTCATGAAATTAAATTTTAGTGAAGAATTTAAATAATTTGTAAAAATTATTTTGAAGTTTTAATGTATATACATATGATTAAATTCATTGAATGTTAAAATAAAACCTTCAAAATAGTATTCAATAAATCAATGATGTAGTGATTCAATGATATTAGAGTTATTTTTAAGATTAAAAGGTTATAAGTTTAATTTTAATTGAAATTAAATTAACCAAAAAATATTATTCCATTAAAATGTGACAAAATTTATTATGAATATCAGTTTAATTAATAATAGTATTTGATAAATATTATCATAATTATTTTTTGGGTATTTTAAAAGTTACAAAGTATAACAATTAGATTTTTAGAGAAGTTGCCTATTTTATTAGATATTTTATAAAATCCACAAAAATTTAAAAACTATCTTTCGAATGCTTCTCAATTTTTAAAAATATTTAATTTAAAAAAACCCAAGTTTATTACATTGTTTTTGAAAATATGTTGGAGATATTTTAATATTTTATTTATAGTAATTTCTTAAAAATAAATAAATAAATAAAAAACATCTAACTAACAATTATTATTTTTTTGAACAACTAACAATGAATTTAAGTAAAAAAGAGGTAGACATTCAGAGAATGCTTATTTTTTACATGGCCAAATTTGTTATCATCTAAATTATTAAATGACAATACTCTAATGGAATCTCGTTCATTTTCCTTATACTATTTTTAAAATGGAAAAATTTCAAATATTACAAATTCGATCATTAAAATTTCTTAATTCTACCAAATGAGTGATCTTATATAGTTATGTTTTTCTATAAATATAAATTATCATTCTTTTTTCTTAAATTCAGATATAACATGACCCTGTACAATTATTGCACAAAATTCAGGTCCTGTTCAATGAAGTCCTAATTTTTCACATGGTGTCAATCCCTATTTGGTGTCTACTACTATTTATTTTTTATTTTTTAATTATAACACAAATTTATTATGTTATGGTTAACAATAATTATTTTATAATAGAATAATTAATTTTTATAATTGAATACTTTTTTATAAAAGATAAAAAAATGAATGAACAGTAAAATGCACAAAATAAGGATTTAATGTTTATGAAATACTATGTGAGAAATTGGTGCCCCATTATAGATAATTTTTCCTATTATAAAATATTATACTATCATAAAATGACATAATTCTAGAAATACCAAAAAATGAGTGGTGTAATATAAAATATTACGAGGTTTATATTTAATATATTTTTATTTATTTAAGATATTTAGTGCTATCTAAAATATTATAGTATAAAAAAATATTGAAATGACATACTTTTATGTGGTAGATAGGGATTTTTTTTCCAAAAGAAGGTAGAGAAAAAGGAAAACCCTGAGATTTGTTTAGCTTATATGAATTGCAATGCACCAAATCAATAATGATTAAAAGCAATGTCTTAAAATCATACCCCATTTAGTGATATATATATATAAAATTTCGTGAAGTGATATAGAAAGAATGTTACAATATGATATATTGCATAAGACAATATGATATTATTAATTTGAAGTATAGCTATGAATATGGTTCAATTTCATTGTATATCATAGATAAATATACACATCCCTTTTAAAAATCTTAAATTTAAGATAAAGTTAAAAAAATTCCCCATTTTATAAACCAATATGAACTTATCACTCAAATATAATGACAATATTATTTGCTTATTTTTGGGCATTATATAATCTATTTTCTCCTTTGCAACATGGAAGTTAGAGTTTGAAATTATGAAATTATTCTAACCTTCGGTATTATAAGAATGATGTGACTTGTGTTAATATAATAATAGTGCCCAAATATATTTATGTATACCTCAGTTTTTTTTATTTTTTCAATTTGGTCAAAGATTGGAGGAACTATGGATAAACTAATAGTAAGGGCGTTTGGATCCGTTTAATAGTAAGTGCTTTTTTAAAAAAATTTGGTATTTGGGACAGCTGAATATTATAAGTGAATTTTTAAAAAACATAAGTAGCAAAACCTCTAGAGAATCATGAATTTGATGCCTAAATAATAATATTTTTTTGATAAATATATTTTTAAAATATTTTATAAATTTTTTAAAAATATCTTTATATCTCATGGCCCATTTACCAACTACTTTTATTTACGAAAAGCAGCTTTTTTTTTTTGAAAAAAAAAATGCTTTTGTGAAAAATTGGTGTTTGGTAATTGCTTCTCAAGAGTTTTATGAAGAAAAAAAAAATTTGTAAAGCAACTATTTTGAGAAGTAGGTTTTTCTTGTTTTTAGCTAAAAGTCATTTCAAGTAGAAAATAGATAAATTTTTATGGACAACATTACTCATATATTGTTAATATATTTTTATTCATGTTCATCTCATGTATAATTTTTTTTATATTTTTAATAAAATTATAATAATTTTTTTAAAATAATTTATATTTATATTTGTAAAAAAAAATTCATAATAATATATTTTATAATTTTAAATTTAATTTTGACAACAAATATAATTTTTAAAATTTGTGATAAAGTATCTATTTATCCAACTACAATATAAAAATATATTTTTACATATTATTTTTAATAATTTTATTTGCATAAAAGTGCTTTTATAATTTTACATCGAAATACAATAAATCTATTTTTTTCAATAAAATTACTTTTACATGAATACATCTAAACACCCAAAAAATCACCTATGTAAAATTATATTTAAATATCAAATATTTATTTTTAAAAAAAAATTACTTCTACTTAAAACATTTAGTCAAAAACACAAATTAATCCAAATAGACTATATATATTATTTGGGTTATTAAAAATTGAGTACCGTCACATATTGGATTCATTACCATTTTATTAATTTGTAGCATCTCTAAGAATCCAACTCATAAACGGGAGATGCTGGTAATCAGGAATGGGAATCAGGCATAACTAAAAGCTTATGGGTTTTATTCTTGTGATTGCCCCTCCAACGTGATGACAAGCAAACAAAATAATAGCAATCCACAACAAGTACCATAAAATAGTATGTAAGAATAAGTCCGAAAATGCCACTTCAAAGGTTAATTAGTGGTCTTGTTTTTTAATAATTGTTTTACTTTCTTTATTATCTATTCCCCCGTTTCAAATTATTTGTTATTTAAGATAATGATACAAGAACTAAGATAACTATTAAATAGTTTTAATTTTAACAAAAAATAAGTATACTTGACTAAATTATCCTTATTAAAATTTATTTAAACTCTTATTATTATTTTATTAAAGATAATAATAAATAAGAATAATGTTAAAAAAATAACAATTAATGTTTCATTGATAATATAAAACGATAGATAATTTAAAATAAAATAAATTTCTTAAAATAATAAATAATTTAAAATAAAGAAAATATTATCTAAGTCTCATTTGTCCACCTGGGTAATGGGAGTTGTACCATTTATGACAAGCAATAATTTCATTAAAGATACCGATGGCAATATTACATAACAAGATTAATTATTCATTAATGATGATAACAAGTGCATCTAAAATATTCAAGACGAGCTGAGTAGATGGCACATATCTTAATCAGCTTCAATAATTATTAATAACTCCGTTCGTGGGAATATATTAATGCTTAAATGGGTAATTCGCATATTAATCAGCTAGATAGGTTAAAATTGACCCCATATAGTTTTTTTTAATATATGATACTTTTTTTAGGAGAAACTATCTTAATTAGTTTTACTTAGGTCTTGACTTTTGCTGTCCGAATTGAGACACTAAACATTTCTTTAATTTTAATAAATAAAATTATTATGTGATACAATCTGAACAACAATATGGTATTATAATAATATCATATATATTTAGTGTCCATTTGAATTTTTTTTTAGGAGGAGAAGTTATTCTTTTCTATTCATAATTCCTTTTGCATGTAATTAATTAATGGTGTTTGCATCTCCTTTTCTTTTAAATAAGAAAGAAGTTGAAAATAAAAAAAATTTATTAAAAGAGAAGAGAATAATATCTCATTTTAAAATGTTATTTTTATGAGAAATTATTATTTTTTATTATAATATCTAATATTTGTTTATTATGTCATGATTAATGAAAAGTGAAAAGTTACTATTTTATTATAAAATTTTTTTTATAATTTTTTAAGTATAAAAAATTATATTTAATTAAAAACTCATTTTCAATAGTATATTTTATAAAAAAATATTTTCTTAATAATATTTTTTTAATACAAGTATATTATTTATTTGATTTATTTATTTTTTATTAAGATTATTTTTAAAAAAATTATTATTTTTAATTATGTATATATTTATTTTATTTTTTTAAAATTAAAAATATAATTTTAATTTATTAAAAATTATTAATTTTAAATTATTTATATATGTCATTTTTTAATAATTTTATCAATTAAAAATATTTTTACAGTTTTATAAACAAAAATATTTTTTAATTTAAAATTTTTTCTTATTGACTGTATTCGAATGTAAAATAATTTTGTATCATAGTGTTTATTAAACTACATCTAAATATATCGGTACATTCAGATATTTTTTTATTTTTTTTATTTTTAATTTTTGATAATTTTTATTTAAAAAAATTTAAAAAAATAAAAAGAAACCTTAAAAATATAATTAAATTATTTAAATAAATAAATATTATTTAAATATACTGATATATTTAAATATATTTTAAAAACTATTTTAAAAAAATAACTTTTTTTTATAAAAATCAAATTTTTAAAAAAAATACAAACATACTTAATCGTGTCGTGCACAGTAAGGTGATGTTGAACCCGGTTACAACCGTGTTCAGAGGAGCAGGGTTGACTTGACGTCTTGACACTTGTCTTGAAGTTGAAGCTTCCCAATACTGGGAACCCAATTATCAACACACAATTTAGTTCTCTCCAGCAACGTACCAAGTATAGTGTCCAAGCTACAAGACATCTAATACGAGTATAATTTATTAAATAGTTTTAATTATAATAAAAAATAATTTAATTTAATTTAAATTACTTAACGCCCACTCACTGATTTAAAAGGGACTATCAGCTGCAGCCATATGCCTAGAAATGAACCATCTTTGGCCTTTAATATTTAAAGCTAACGAAGGGATTGGCTTTCACTTTTAAAAGGGTTGCTTTCACCGCTGAATACGACTTTATAGATCTAACAAAGTGGACAATTGCTGTATAAGCTAAGCTGGCACCCACATAAATAATGGACCATTTGGGTGGGTTAATCCATAAAGGAAACTACCAACACAAATATCTAAAATATGACTTCACATAAATTTTTAATCCCTTCATCTCACAATAATCAACAATTCCTCCAACAAAAGTTTTTTAGAATTTGAGGATGAATCCTTCTTTAAGAAAGATATAACTTATATTATCCAAAAATAAAAATAAAAAAAATTAATAAAAAAAGATAACTTTTAGTTAATTTTAAAAAAATAGGTCTCTTCTTTTTTTCCTAATATATATAGCAGCAAAATACCCCCTAATATTTCAGCCACACAATACCCCTCTTTCTCCCTTACTATTACTGTTCGACGCCTCTTGAAGAAAGTAGGGGCTGTTTTGGAATTCTTTGGTAGCTGTAAGTTGGAGTTCGACACAATTTTATTCTAGTAAGTATGTATTTATCATCATTCCTCTGAAATCTAAAAATTT